>JAGDQP010008893.1:0-29805 GCA_022664845.1 Lepisma saccharinum | reverse complement strand
AGAGAGAGAGATAGATAGATAGATAGATAGATAATATTCTTCGTTTATTGCACTACAGTCGGATAGCTTGCTGTGAGATCTAACAGATGATGCTATAATGTCAATTTTGAGTTGGAACGAACTTCATGGTCGTTTTTCCTTTCAACTCTTCAAATTTGTTCCACATAATAAATTATTCATTGTACTTAATACTGAACCATGGCTTTTTTTTTTTTTTTTTTTTTTTTTTTTTTTTATTTTGAGTTTTTTGTAATAAATATACCTTTTTTCTCCCGTTTATTACTCTACATAATTTAAAAAGAAAAGGGAGGGGGGGGGGGGGGGGGGGGGTGTCCAAGAAAGGTGATTTCTGTTGATACTAATTTTAAAGTTTAACTCTCCCATGTATTTAATATTCTAAAAACCGCTATAACTTGTGGAGTATTTAAGCTTTCCGATCGGAACTTTCACAGTGGTTAGCTGTTATTGTGTAGTACTTGATAGGGTGTAAACTCATTTTAAAAAAAGACCCTTCCCCCCCTTCTTCTTTCCATTCAATTGTGATTAAGCATTTATAAAAGTTGTGAACGAATTGACATATCCTAACGATAGACATCGTAACTTCTGATGATTTTATACGTAATTGAAACACAGTCCTTATGTCATACATTGCACAGTCAACGAACACTTCACAACATGCATTGTTTGAATATTTCAATACTAAAAGATACGTTTTACCTGTTAAAACAAGGACCCCATCTTGTGGGTATTAATGAATAATTTTCGATATAATTACACTTACGTTAGTTGTTTTAATACCTGTAATTTGTTTTCAATAGTAATAATGTTACATCTTTTGTGTGTCTATCTATTTTCATCTTTCGTTGTTTGTGTCGTTAGGTTTTCGCAAGAGTGTCAACTTTCGCCCATTTTCATATCTTCGAAAAAAATATGACTTTTAGTTTCTAATTTATACATATTGGCATTACGCATAAAGCTAATATTCACAATTGTCAGTCTCTGTATGCTTACACTTGTATGCCTTCAATTGCTAGTTGAGTCCGTCTACGTAAAAAAGGTACATAGTCGTATAGTTCAACATTGCTTATGTGTCCATTTTTACGTAGACCGCCTCAATTGTAGATAATTAACTAAAACTGTCTGTATCCTATCATGTTCTGCTTCCATAGTCTATATAAATCTTAATCACTGAGTAAAGGCTAAAACAAAATGTTCACAAAAAGGCACACACTATTAATAACATTTCAGCATTCCATTAGTGTCTTCTTCAAATTTCATCAGAATGATTTTCGGAAAAATATCAATAAATTACTTATACAATAGAGGCCGACAAAATATGTGTTAAATGTTGCTCATAGCAGTTTTCTTTATTCTTCAGAATTCAAAACTTTGTACTATAAAATGCTCCTATCTTGTTTCTTTTACTTAGAAGTCTCTTTGTGAATCATTATTGGAAAATATCGGTCGTAGAAGGTGTCAACCCACAGAATTTGCAGGAAAACTCAATTGCAAACTCTAATATGTGAATTCGGACATATAAAATTCATTAAGTCCTTCAAGAACCTGCTCCTTATTTTTGAAAAAGTCGTGAGTTGCAAAAGAATATACCAAAACTTGTCGTTAACTGATTGTTTAAAGTAATCTTGTGGGTTATGTCCTTCTACGGCTGATGTGTTTTTTTTTTAATCAATTCAACACTAACGATAGTTTTTATTTACAGATTATATTTGTATACTCGTTAGCAACGCATGCCCCGTTGAAGTATGAAGATTATGATTATCCAGATTGGGCTGATGCAATAGGATGGGGCCTAGCTTGCCTTTCAATGTTGCAGATTCCTATTTTTGCCATCGTTATAGTTTTCCAGCAGAAAGCGCCAACTTTAAAAGAGGTTAGTTTTCAGGAGACTACTTTCTCCTAATTAATACTTCTGTTAATACACTTTGTATTTTCAGCTCTGTTTCATGATAATACATTATGATATTGTATCCAACAACTAAAACACTAGCACTGAACATACATTTATGATTCTGAAACCATACCCACATAGCAAAATGACGTCCCAGGGACATCTGACGGATCTCCTGGCAGGATATCGGGACGTCCGTAGGACGTCCTGTTTAAGTCCCGTTTACATCCATGGGACGTATAGTTATAATTAATCCTTCGTATAACTATACGAAGGTATATCCTTCGTATAGTTATAATTAATTAAATAATAATAATAGTAAGGTCGATTTAATTTATAGAAATTCCAGGTAGGTAATCCCGCACGGCTTTCCTGGGGACATCCAGGGGACCTCCATACGGGATGAACTGTTTGTATTGCCCACAGAGTTATCCCACGGACGTCCTTAGGACATCACTATGGGAGCTTGAGAAATCTGACGTTAATGGGATCTAAATGGGACGTCCCAGGGATGTACTCTGCTATGTGGGTAGTTTTTGAATTCCAACGATGTTTAGTATCGTTTGTGTTGTTCCATTCTCTATATTTCGTCAATTCAAGATATTCATAAACGTATTGAATGTATTGTTGTTTGTTTCACGGGGTTTAAAAATTTGTCAAAATATCCAGTGCGAAATACTGTTGTGCTCGTTAGAGTTAATTTAGGAAATTTAAGATGGGCATTTTTGTTTATCATACAGATAAACTTTTTTGTTGTTGTTGTTGTTGAAAATTTACATTTGAAATTGTTTGGACACATAAACGTGCAATGGCAACTTAGTTACAAGCTATACGCCATTGCGTAGATGCTAGAACTACCGTGACTGCAGTAGTAGTATCATAATGCAATGTTCTGTTCATTATGGTTCTTATTTCGCTCTGCTTTTGTTTTCATTTCACCGTCGCAGTGAAATTCGTGAATTCTGTAAGTATAAAAGTATGTTATCAATGTTATTTTGTACAGTTTCATCGGTTCCACATCCAAGTCATCTCACCATTGCAGCTATTTAATCAGGAAGGAAAGGAGATTGATATGTCGTTGCAAAGGTCTCGTTGATATGAGTCAAACCTGTATAGCTTATACACATTTCAGATGTGGTTCCGGAAATGGTGGGGTGGGGTGGGGGAAATATTTATAACTTAAGAACTGTTAGGGCTAGAAAGATGATCTCGTCGTAAGTTTTGCAACGGAACACTGATAATCTAAATAGGATATTCGCTGCTGAAGCATGGTGGAAGCACGTATTGTTTGTTATTTGAAGATTTACAGCTTTTTCACCCATCCACCCCCGGATATAATTTCCTTAAAGAATAATCCTAACAACACAAGACATCGGGCCAACGCATGGCCAACACTAGCCCAACGATATAGCGTTGGGCCGATAAGTTGTGCTGCTAAGTAGAGAAATCACTTTTTCTTCGACTAGTAAAGAAATATCGAAGACACAGATTTCAAGGGTAAAGTCATTTTTCTCATCGTTCTCTCGACATTTCGGTTGATTTAATCAGCCTTTATCTGTAGGTCGACTTATGTTTTCTTTTTCTTTTTTCTTTTTTTTCTATAGTCTCCATGTCTTTATTGTAGAGTAAGTATATGATATTAACGTTTCGACTTTGTTAAAGTTTTTCTTTTCTTTTCTTCTCTTTAATACAGAACGTATAGACAAAAAGAAAAGAAAGTAAAGGAGAAAAAATGAAAAAGTATTTACACTAAAGATCACATCCTGGATTCCGGTGTCAGTTTTTTTTTAGAAAATACAGAGTTGCCAGATACTAAGGTATGTAACGACTGTTTGCTTTTTAGTTAGATGCTGTGTATTGTAAACAATAATGTATTTGGTTACTGGAGGTTGACTAAAGAAAATATAAAGTGAACGGGCCAGTGTTTTATTTTGATTTAATATCAAATATTCTTAGCAGTATAAAAACGTTATGAAATCGAAATAAACACTAACTAGCTCACTTGCTATTTGTTTCTATTTAACCGCCAATAACCAAGCTCATCATCGTTTATAATTCACGGTTTTTAATTAAAAAGCCAAGAGTCACTGAGTATCTCAGCATCGTAGAATTCGAACACAGATATCCAGAATGTAATCTTTAGTGTAAACCTTTTTGCTCTTACTATCTTTTCTTCTCTATACACTTTCTGAATTTTGAAAACAACTTTAACGAAGTCGAAACGTTGATACCATATTAATAGTCTTTTAGGTAAACCCTATTCTGAAGACTCAGGAATTATAAATCGGAAGTAAATTTTTGCTACACTACCTCTTTCTATACTTTGCCTTTCTATAAATTTATATTTAGTGTTTTCCTTACACTTTGCAAAGACTCCTACCTATGGTAAGTTTAGTGTATTGTAACCTTTACTCTTTCCTTTGGTGAACTTTATTCATATGGACCAGTCTAGTAACTTTTGACTTCGGCACATCAGGATTCGCCCATTTACTGCCAGTTAAAATACACGCCCATATCCCTGCCGGGACTCGAACCCGGGACCTTCGAGCCGTTGGACTAACGCCTCAGACCGCACGGCTACCCGGCCGGCTTTACTGTTTCCAGTTTTACCATTTGATGAAGCCTGATTGGATCAAATGACAGATTGTGGCAATGATTTTTGAGCAAATTATGTACATATGATGTTTTAATGGACTTCAAAATAGTGACTCTTGATGTCTACAAGATGTATTCTTTGTAAATATGTTAAAACTTTCATCTAAGTTTTGTATTTTTTAATTTTCTATGGGCTGGCAACCAGCTGTGGCTCAAATCCGTCATGTCAGCAGTGAAGTACCTTAGCGAACTCTCTTCTGAAAGCGAGAGTGGAGAAATTAGTGGCCATGTTAACATGTTAGTGGCCATTTTCCAAAATCCTGGAAAAACCTCTGTTAGGATGACTGACAGTACTAGCCTCTAACGTACTAGCCTCCGGAGTACAGTTTCGAAGTACGTGCTCGTAACCACTGGACTAGAGGGCTAGGCATTTTTTTTACTTTTTGCTTGCGTTTTCGGTCGATGTATAATATTGTAATGATATAATTTTATGTTTGGTATTTTATAACAGTAATCGCAACGGCGGATTTACACTTCTGCCGCTTACGGGCTAGCGGCAACTTGCCACCCCCTCATCAGTCACCACGGTCTCACTTCCTTTCCACTCACACCTTCTTGCCCTCAGCAACCATATCCCTCCCTTTCTCTCTCTCTCTCTCTCTCTTGGTAATACTTAAGCATACGGGTTGCCTAGAGAACCTCCTTACATTGAAGACACCCTCAATGTGCTCAATCTTTCAAACTCTAATATATTCACATGTATAAAGCATTTAATAATAAAAATAATGTTGTATGTTAGAGCTTTGAACATTAAGTATAAGAAAATGCGTAACAGTGATGCATAAAAGGGTATGTTTCAAAAGAAAACAAAATTGTATGTTTCAAACACTTCATTTGACTACAATTAAAAAAAACTTGTTTAAAAAAAGAACTCTAACGAATTACAAATGTTCTGGTGGCAAATACAAGTAGCTTTTGGCAATTAAAAGAACTTTCGTGAAGCAGAGTTTGAAAATGAAACTATTACATCATCAAAGTCCAAATTTTTGCTTACCTCGGATTCGATAGTCAAAACTTCTACATTCCTCAAACGTTTCTCAGTCATGGTAGATTTTGTGTAGCTTTTCAACCTTTTCAAGACGGAGAACGACCTTTCCGCTGAACAGTTGGACGCAGGGATTGTCAAAAATAAGTTTTAGAGCTATACCAACGTAAGAGTATACGTCTTGAAGTTCGTTCTCATGTATTACTTCGTAAAGTATGAATATGGTTTTTGGACGGTTTTCCCAGTCCTTTCAAAAATAATGAAAGCATTGTAAAAATTCGTTCACAAAATCTTCCGTAGTTGGCAGATCTTTATCATAAAAAGTACACAGTTTCTTGTGTTTATGTCAGGCAGGGTATTCTTTGCTAGCGCTAATTAAAAATCCAAATAACGAGTTGAGCTCATCGTATACAGTTTTTTATCTTTCCATTTCGTTACTCCATGTGCCAAGTATTGCATTGTAAGTATTTATTCTGAAGTTTTGTCTGTCAATCAACTCTAATTCTCACTCTCGAGTTTCATCTGGTTGGAGTTTTCGTCTCTTCTTCCTTTCTCTTTCATCTTCATACTGAGTCACTTTCGACTTTATCAGCGCTCCATTTTCATAATCATCAAAGTCTCTTCTTATACTATGTATGTACTCTGATGTACTGGTACTGTTGATAGGTCAATTTCAGGTGATTGCAGCTTTTTACTTGATATGTTAAATCTAGATAACATATCTCCCCATAGAATTGACAGAAAAGCTGTTTCCAATATTTGAAGCTATTGGAGGTAGCTGGATGATTTTCTTTTTCGTCATTCGAAATAATTGTAGGTCTAAGTGCTTCTATTACTTCATCTGTCATCCCTTGCAGACCAACGTGTTTTTGACAAGGTTTTCAGACTTAAGTTGTCTTTCTTGCTAAGACATCTTGTCAGCACTTTCCACACTAGCAGCTAAAAACAAGGATGTCAATCTGACAGGAGACTGGGAATCTGTGAAATGCACGTGCGCGTAACACGTGAGCGGGAAGTGGAATGGACGAAGCATCGTCTGCAAGGTCGTAGCGCTGATGGAGTGGAAACACGTTAGCTTATTAAACAGCGTGTGCTGTTTAATAAGATTTTGTGTTCTTAAAAGATTTTGTGTTCTTATCTTTTAAATATATTTTTATAAGTTCTTATTTATGGTTAATAATTGTTTGATTGTTTTTTTTGCATTTTTCGTGGGGATAATAGAGGCTAGGATGTTCTGCAAGGGAGGGGGGGGGGCACGGTGCGTCCGAAGGCATCTAGGCAGCGTGAGCCGCGGGGGAAGGGGGGTGCGCAGCCCCCGGTTGGTGCTGTTAACTTCTTCGCGTATGCCCTGGGAATAATGTTAACAGCACTTTCGCATATGGATCCCCCGCGGCTAGTTTATATACATCCTAGGCTCTATTATCCTCACGAGAAATGCAAGAAATGCAATAAAAATATGTTTTGAAAAAAAAAGAAGAAAAAATGTTACGTCTACCGGGGTTCGAACGCGGGTTTTCTATTTAATAAGCCAACGTCTTACCGTTGCTCTATCGCTACGACGACCTTGCAAACCAAACAGTGCAGTTTCCGTTGCATTTATCGTCCACGTATGACAAATGCCGAAGATCGACTACATTCGACTATCTTCGCTCATGATCGTCCGGTCCTATGTCAAGTTAACATCCGTGTTTTTAACTGCTAGTGGATGGAGACCAACATGTTTTTGACAAGGTTTTTAGACTTAACTTGTCTTTCTTGCCATCTTTCCTGCCAAGATATCTCGTGAGCACTTCCCATCTTCTGCATGAGAAAAAATTATAAATGTTAGTAAGAAGCATGAAGAAATCACGACTTTCTTTACGACTACTAGTTGAATGCTCACCGACTAAATTCAGCGAATGAGCACTGCAGGCCACATACATTGCTGTCGATGTTGTTTCTCGTATTCTGGCTTGTAGTCCAGTGTACTCTCGAGACATGTTGGAGGCAGTGTCATATGACTGCCCCTGTAGTTAGTTATTTTATGCCAATACCAAATTTATCGAGGACATCTGTAACAGCATTGAAGAGCTCATCTGCTTTATGACTACATTAAGTAAAAAGCAGAGGAATGTTTCTACTGGAATTCCCTTTTCGGGAACACATCTAATAATTATGGCCATTTGGTCAATATGGGAAATATCTGGCGTAGAGCCGATTGCTAAAGCAAAATACTTTACTGCTTTTATTTCAGCTATTAACAGTATTTCTTTCACGACTTTTCGGTCCATCTGTTTGAGGAATTCCTCGTAAGTGGTAGAGGACAATTATGAGGTGTGACCTTAACCTGGATTGCCATAATTAGAAACCTGGGTCGCTAAGAAGGTCAAATTCGGATATTAATTCTAGACATTATAAAGTTTCCGCAATTGTGTGTTGACCCAAATCCCTCATAATGTCCTCTTAAAGGTAGACCAGCAGCAGCTAAAGATCTAACAACAGCAACTACTCGTTTTAAAACATTTCTCCAGGAACTGTTTTCATCCTTAATTTGAGTTAAAAGCTGAGAATTAATTCTACCTGCTATGGTCATTCTTCTCTTTATTACTGAGACGCGTGACTTACTGTCTGATGAATTCTCGTGGCTTTTTAAACACTAATTTCCGTGTTTCCAGTCATCGAAGCCTTCTTTTGCTAACTTTGAAATTCTTCCAAAAAGTTGGCATGGTATACAAAAAAGTTTTCCAGAACTTTCGGCGTACATAAGGTAACATCGTTTCACTTCCTGTTCATTGAATAAACTTTTTTTAACCAGAGTTAAAAAGCGACGTTGCTCTACCTTCAAAAGGTAGTCTTTTAAAAAGGCTAAAATTTAACTTTGAAATGTCTTGGATTATTCCATTTTTTATGACTTGTTCTCGAGTGTTATCATTGGTAGGCCACAAAGCAGGATCAAACACAAAATCTTTGTCATACTTTTCAGTGTGTTAACCGCTAGTTACAAATTCTACTGTGTTCGGATAATTTGTAGCTGCATCTAATTCGTTTCAGGACAATTCTGTGGTTTGTCCAGATTTTTGGGTTTCCACGTGCCACGTGGCTCTTGCTATCAGGTGATCTTGATCCATGACCACATTCTAGTTTTCGAAAAAAAAAAAAAAAAAAAGGTTAAATATTTTTGCCGTCTTCTTTACTACTTCCTGTTCTTTTTCTACTGGTTATATATTCAGTTTCAGCACCAAAATCAACCATAATTTAAAAAAGAACGAATATGCTTTCTCAGACAATTGTATTCATGATAAGAAGAGTTACTAATGTAGTCACAGCAAGCATCTTTCTTGTAGACTATACTGCTCTTTTCTTTTGCTATAATTCAGTCATTACTGTAGGGTTCTAAATCTTATCGAAGTTGACTTGTACTATGAGATAAGAGTATAAACAATTCGTACTTTTTAGAGGACATTCGGTATATGCGTGTTTGAAATTAATTCACCCCTAGCTACTACATCACGAGTGGCTGGTTTAGATATAGTGCGATGTGACATCATAGTGATTCGTGTATACACTTGTATCTTTGAATAAATTTGAAATTCTCTGAACTATTATATAGTATTCACAATATATGTCTCACTGTCTATTATAAAGTATAGAAGTTCATTCCTTTGTCTTTTTCTCTTTTAAAAGAAAATTCTCTTGGCTATTCAACCAACCGAGGAATGGGGACCGTCTGACTTAAATCTCAGGGACAGCTGGCTAGAAATTGCAGAAAGGAGACAACCTACAGTACGGCTTAATTCTCTGAAGACTCAAAGTGGTGAGTTGTAGTTTAAGTTTAAAAGTGGTTAAAGGTAGTCATAAAAAATAATTTATTTCAGAAAGAGCTGCTCACAGAAGACATAAACTTTTTTTTAGTAGTAAGAAGTTTATTTCAGTGAAATAAATTCCCAAACACAAAAAATAATTTATAAGAACAAGTTATTAATATGTTTAAACTACGACCATGTCACGATTACATATTTTCATTTATGATCGATGTGATAAATGATCTTATTTATTTATAATATTGATTTAAAATATATTCGGAACATATCGTAAAATGTCAAAGTAACGAACTCAAAAAGTTTGAATATAAATAAATATTCATACCCATATAAATACCCATACCTAACGAACCCATATAAATAAAAATAAAATAGAAGAAACCTTTTACATAATAGGTGTTACGTTGTATTTAGTACCATTGTAGAATTCGGTTTATATAGTTTATATAGATAGAAGGAATTTCTTGACTGTAGAATACGATTCTGTATTTGTGCCTTTTCATATCCCAAGCATGGCGGATTTGTAGCCAAACAGAATCTGGGAAATTTTTTTTCCAGAGAGGTTTTTAGCCCTTCCCCATTATACAAATCGAACACTGGTAGGATTACATTTCAAAACTATATTTTTTCCAGCAATTTCTTTAAGCTGTTAATAGTGAATTTGAAAGTATTCAACTTGTGCTCCTGAAAAATCATGTTGAATAAAAGCTACATTTAATTAACAATATCCAGAAATCCCTTCAGTCATTTTACACTGGAAATATTTTACAACAATAACAGCAAGAAAAAAAAATCGGAATGATCGATTATGGTCTTAATCAAGATATTACCCCTACATTTTCCAGGGAAACCGAGAATCGAATCTCAATCCTTCCGATTACAAAGTGAGCATTCACAGACTGCTGTACCTCGCCCTTATGTTGGCTATATATATTGTCTATTATAATCCTTCAGTTCTGATATGTGCCAATAGGAAAAAAGATGGGCTTTCGAGAATTACTGCAATGAGGAAGCGATAGCGGAACTTAGCATTCAAGAACGGAGATTCTAAAAGAATACTAAAACCCTGTTTCTTATGCTAAAAACTTTGTTTTAGGTGTGTTGAAAGCAAGTTAAACAATACTGAAGCATGACAATTGAATCTTCTTAGACAAATATATGTTGAACCGTAGTATGGACTTGTGTTAAGGTTAATGTAAAGCAACGATCTCCAACAAAAAATGGCAGTACTACCTCCGTATATGTATAATGTATTTTTTATCGTTCCACGAAATCTTAATGCTGCTCCTACAAATTCAAGCCTAGAGAATCCTAACTTTCAGTGAAGAAAGTTCATAATCAATTCAAGAGTTCGATTAATGCGGATATCTTATTCTCTTTTTTGTTCATTGTTGAAAAAGCTTCATTGTTATAGGTTTTGGTATTCACAACAACAATCAAGCGATTTCAACAATGAAGGAAAACGAAAATAAAAATTGGCATTGATCGAACTCTTGAATTGGTTATGAACTTTCTTCCCAGAAAGTTAGAATTCTCTAGGCTTGAATTTGTAGGAGCAGCGTTGAAATTTCGTGCAACGATAAAAATACATTATACATATATGGAGGTAGTGCTGCCATCTTTTGTTGGGGATCGTTGTTTTGCATTAACCTTAATATATTTTCGAATCATGAGAAAAACATCAACATACAAATATTATTTCATCCGTATATAGTCTAGCTATCGTTAAAAATAAGTTAATAGTAATTCTGAAGTACTTAAAGGTTTAATCAGAGTTCATAAGTGATCTGTTTAAGGTTTAATACTGGTTATTCTTTTACTAGGACATTGTGATTGTGGAGGATAATGACCTTAGCTTTCTCTCACATTGAACATTTCAAACTTAATCAATTCTTTGGCGAAATCGAAAAAAAATAATTCTTTCGATTAACTGAATATTTATTAACGTTCTAAACCTCACGGGACTTGAACCTTGACAACACGCACACACAAAGCGAGCGTCCCAGCTATTCAGCCAGTCGAGGTCATAGAAACATTGGTATAAAATTATTAAACATATAACTATATGTATTATTTAATAACACTTTCTCCATATATTAGAAATTTATTCAGGATTTTGTGATTAATATCAGGAAAAGAAATAGAAAATGCAAATTGTGAACTGAAAGCTTACATGCTATTGTTTCACCATTGTCTATATTGTGCATCCGGTAGGGAAGTGGAATGGCTAATGGCGTGGAACAAGTGTTGCCAGATTGTAAAGATGGAAGGCTACCATTACTTAGACTGCTGTATATTGCTTCTCAGATCTTTGAATCTTCGGAAAGAAATGTCGTATTCTGAAATAAAATACATAAAACTGTCAAAGTAGCGTTAACCTTCCATCTTCGCAATATGGTAAATATTAGTTTCCAATTCACGTTTACACTTCTTTGTCAGATTGAAAAATATGGACTAAGTTCAAACAAAAGCAGGTAAGTTTCTTTTAGGTTTGTGCTTCCCAATTCTTCTTTTCTGGCCTGTTATTATTCTCAAAACATTGTTCCAGCCCCTTGAGAATGGACTTAATGCTGATTCGAAAGTTCGGAAGTGTTAATTGTACGAAACAACAGAAACCTGTCCACGTGAAATAAATACCTTGATATTGACTCAAATTAAAATTATTTAAAATAGAAAAAATTATGATCTTTTCATAAACCGAAGCTACTTTTCTGTAGACGAATATGGTTTGGCTGATTGCAGTGGCGTATTAATGTTTAATGTATAGTTTTATTTAACACTGTATAATCTATTTTTCCTTCTCTTCTATGATATCTTCTCGGTAAAGTGCACGCGCGCGTGTACTGTATATATATAAGGTAAATTTATGATAAAAAGGAAACGAGTGAAAATCTCCCGTTTCCTCTGCATTTTCCGAACTTACACGCTGTACAGTTGTCAATTGTTCTCCAAGCTTGATGCATCGACCGCTGCGTGTCGCCACTGTCTCTTCAACCTTGTGTTTATTCTACACGTGTACGTCTTTTTTTCCTCCATACATGATTATGAGCCTACAGTGGGCTCGAAATATATATAAGTGACCAGTGTATATTTGTGTGTGTATTCTAATACGGAACAAATAAGCTGTAAGTACATTTCTTCCTTTTTATCATCAATTTACCTTAAATTGCCCTTCCGGCTTTCCTTTGTGCTAATGATATATATATATATATATATAACATATAGTATGTTATATTTATCTATGTATATTTACTATAATTTCCTTTTAAGCCTATAAATATTTTCACAAGTTCTATACGGTTTGTGCATAATGTACATGAATATGGTCAACTTAACCGCTGTAAAATATTAAATCAAATTAAACGCATCAACGCTCATTAACATTTCTTTTTTTATTCATTTAGAATGCGAAGGTTCAACCGAGAAGTCTCCCATTAAGAAGGAAGGTGAGCCATTGTGATACAAAGATAATGGAAGAGCCGAAACAGTGACGTAATCTGCAAATAAGACTGTTCGTTAATTAAAAACCAAAAGTAGGAACTGTATAACAAGTAAGAGTTGTGTGTAGTATCAATTGAAGTTAATGTTCCTGAATGCCCTTAGAGATGGAAAGGAGCTTAGGGATGCTGAAGTAAATGACGTCATGCAATATAACCCTAATAATTTACAGTCGTAGGTAGAATGGAAGCGAAAATAGCTACGGAATGGATGCGCATGAAGGAAATGACTGCAGAAGAGCATCTGCAATACAAGAATTAAGCAAAATAAAGAACTTTCTCAGGGATACATATACAAGTATAAATAAATATGTGTTGACTCCATCTTTTCCAATAAGTTTCTTGAACATTTAAGTGCGTTAACTTGTAAATAATACGTAAAAAAACATTATGTTAATTCAGAAATGTAGCAAATACTGTATTCTTTTGTAGGTTGGATTTTGAAACATGTGATCAACCTTCAAAAGATAAAAACGGTTAATTCAGATTTTTTGTAAATACATTATTTAATTATATAAATACAATGCATTCATACGTGCTCTTTGTTTTAGATCGCGCGGTAGAACAAAGGAAGTATATATATATTTCTGAAAAGAAAAAATAACTGACAAAGAACGAAAAATATGTGCTCATTTTTAAAACAAAGGCATTTAAAGACGTATGCAGAGGAATTAGAAAGACTAGCTTTCGATTTAGGATCATATTTCAAGTAAGACAAATGTTAATAAGAGATAGAGGTGGGACATCATTGTTGGACAACCATTTAGGAAGCCTGTAAATAATGTGGCCAGTTCCACTGAGACTTTGCTTTCAGTAGAAGAAATATCGTACGAGGGAAATGTGTAGGAAAGAAGTGGTAGTGATGATGATGGGTAGAATAAAATTGGGAACAGAATGAAGTGGAATATATGGATTAAAGAAATCAATGGGAACCACAGAACTGACAGAAGGAAAGAAAATTAGGGAAGTAACAACACATAATGTAATAAAGTTTAAACTTAGTTCATCATTATTATCAATAAATAAAGAATGGTAGTATATCTAGTGAGAGATTTAAGATTGAAGGTTATAGGAATTAGGTGTCTCACGGTAAAAATTCAAAGAGAGATCTATATGGTAATGAGAACAGTTTTCGGATTGAGAACTAGAATTGTAGCAATTCGAGAATTCATAAAAACATAAAGCAAATCAATGAACTACTCGGTAGAAGATTATTAATAACCTTGAAAGAAAATGGTTGATAAGCCGCGATACATGAATTTTTATGAGGTTATGTCAAACTAAAGACTTTTTTTTTTGTCTTACTGTTGAAGGTATTAAGTGTGTTTCAACCCATAAGCTTTGCTATAGAAACAGAACTAGACGATATTTAGACACAGATTCATATGTATCAATTAGTAAAATGATTTTTATGCCAATGGAAGAAAAGTTTATTCAGTTTTGTAGTTTCAGATTATACTTCACAAAGAATCTTACCGCTATGGTATGGACGTGATTAATTAAAGAATGGAAAGATAGAAATACAAAAAAAATGAAATAAAACAAATGAACAATGATGCAATTCAGACGCACATATATCAAAAGTTACTAATAGCGTTTTTGCATTGATATTGCCTTCAAGTTGATCGTATAAATATTCTGTTGTATTATTTTTCCGTGCTTCACATTGTTAACTTTTAAGGTGCAGCAGCTTTTATGTTAGATTTAGGAATAATATTTTTTTATAAACTAACTACAAAACATTGCATAGATATATATTGTTAAAATTAAGAAATGGTATTATTACATTGTATGTAGACACAGTTAGCATAAAATAGATATTCGAAAATTTCATTTTTTAAAAGAAAAAAAAACTCTGTAATGAGTGTGAATACAGTCACATGTTGTTTACCTGAATAGAGATTTTACTACTTTCAAAATAAAATACTAAAGAAATTTAGCGTATGTGCTGACGAAGACCGAACGCAATTATACAGCCATTATCAAAAATATGTGTACAGATCTTCAAGCCAAGCGTTACGAATACGCTGAGTGGCCACAGTAAAGAATACTACTACTACTACACCAGGTTTTCACACACAGTAAACAATTTAAAATCAGAACATCATTAACGTTGGCACAGAGCTC
This sequence comes from Lepisma saccharinum, assembly GCA_022664845.1. NCBI lineage: Eukaryota > Metazoa > Arthropoda > Insecta > Zygentoma > Lepismatidae > Lepisma > Lepisma saccharinum. The sequence goes on along the minus strand of JAGDQP010008893.1, from coordinate 14,832 downwards.
ACATCATAGTCATAAATTAAATCAAGGCTAATTTAATTAGCATTTGGTGTAAGGAAATTGAATCCAAAGGAAAGTGTTCTTGTTCAACTTTTAAACAGCTCGCTTTATCAGAATTTTGCTACCTACAAAACTACAAAGTTTTTAAGATTCTACAGGCTTGCCCCGCACATTTTTTCCATTGTTACGTTTGCTTTTCCAATGAGAATACAGATGTTCATAAAATGTTATTAAACACAATGAAAATATTTTTTGGGAATCTTCCCTATGACATTCCTTTGATCAAATCTATTTCAGAACACTGCTGTTTTATAATGAGTTACAAATACCTGATTTCTTTCAATAATTCTTATCCTTTTAGTCTATCCATAATAGAGCAACTACGAGTGCTCTTGTACACTCCTGCAATTGAAAAAGGTTCTCCGAAATATTTCTTCTGATTTACTCAAATACGGTTGTACGTAACCTCGTTCTTAGCCTCACAGCCACTTTGATAACACGCTTTTATATGATTGATTTGATTCTTTCTGTTATGAAGGGCGTATTAGAAATATATTAACATTCACCTTTTAAAGTAGGACTAAGTTTTCCTGTCTTGTACTGTACAATTGAACTATCATTGTTCCCACTCTCAATAGCTAAACCAATTTTATTTTCTTCAGAAACTTTCATGCAATATTATTTCATGAATCTTATTATTATTTCAAACTTCTCTTATTTCAAATAGAGAAAAGGTGAGTGTGTCTATGGAATTTCTGCCGTCAGTCTGTCGTGAACTTCATTTCATACATATTGTGTTCTATCCTTTAAAAAGATGTCACAGTTATTTACATAGAGTTAGGAATATAAATAGAGAGAACCTTAGGCCTGTTTTGTTGGAGAGGGGAATGAAGCTAAGAGACGGAAGGGACGAGGCATTTCGGCCATCTTGTGTGACCCCATATTCAGATACCCTCTTTTCCGAGTATTGCCTCTCTCAGATGCGCTCATCCTCTTTCGAAAAAGACAATCCTCACAATACTCGGTATAGAGGGACTCTAATGGGGGCCACACAAGATGACTGCCGATAAACCGAATTTGGCTTCATGTGACGTCATGTATGTTCTCCCTATTTTCTTCCTAACTCTATGGTTATTTATATATGATATTGTTCCTTTTTTTAGATGCTACTTGGAACACTTTTATATTAAGCTTCACTAATTAAGTATTAAGTATTTTTAAGTTTGTATTTCAAAATAGGTTTCTTTGTCCTTTTTTTTAAAACAAATAATCAGTTGCTCTTTATATCAGAATGATTTTAGTAGTTGCTTTTACTTGTGAAGGAATGTAGGCCTATTTGTTTTAAATCTTTCCTTTTCTTGGTTCGCCAGGAAAGAGCGTTCCTTTATTTTATTTATTAGTGAAATTCAAACTGAAAGAAATCCACTCATTCTTTTCAAATACTTTCAAACATTTCATTATGAGTTTTAATGCCTTTATAAATTTTGTATTTCGTTGATAATATCTTGTGACTTCCATTCTCTACTCTGTCCATACTTTATAGTTTTACCTTATTATTATCTAGTATAAGTATCTAAAATTCTTTTTTAAATTTGGTTGTACTTAACGAAATTAATACTCGAGTAACTCGCATTAGGTTAAATGCTGTTACTCGCCTGAGTGAACTTTTTTTGTACCTTACTTAAAATTGAAATATTAAAGTATGTTATATGACGCTGATCACTATTCAATTCAGACATGTAGTGATCAGTACTGTGTACAATAATACTCCTATACATCAACCATACCTCGAAGAACATTTATGCACCAAGTCACAAAGAAATTTAAGAACTTGTGAGGAAAAATTGACTAGCCAAAAGTATTACTTCCTTTAGATGATGTCACTTGGTTGTTCTTTGCGACTGCCTGAGCGCTTCGCCATATGACATATAGAGGGGAATGACCGACATTTCTTAAGCTCTAGTAATTTTCGTTCACTGTTCCTGTTCCTTTCACCGATTCCATCGTGACGTGACATGTCACAGTACGTTTTGAACGTATGCTGTAAATAACCTTTCGAAATCGTTCGTCTCCAACTGCTTCAGTGTTCTAGGCCAGTTATTTTCAATCACCGGTCCGCGAAGCTATTGCACAGGTCCTCGACAAATAAATACACTTAATTATTTAACACTTATTTTGTAGATTTCTGCAGTTCAAAATTGAGATTTAAAGTTTAAATTTCCTTCCCAAAAAATTAGAATCACTTTTGAACGTCAAATAAACCTTTATCTTACCGGTCCGTGACATTTTCCCCTGTTGTTTGACCGTCCGTATTAAAAGGTTAAAAAACACTGGCCTGGGGGGTAGTACACCGGCTTGCTACGTGGGAACCCCGGGGTTGATCCCCGTGAAGAACGACTGTTCTTTCTTTTTCTAAAGGAAACATTGGTTCGGTTTACTTTATCTACTCCAAAGAAAGTAAAATTTACAGGAGAAAGATAATGTTAAGAAAGTGTGTAGCAGTGTTGAAACGCAAATTGGAATAAATTTTAGTCATGAAGCAGTGTAATAAGGGTGAAAGATGTAGATATACGTGAGACTATATAAGCTTCCGCCATGGGTGAGGATTGGGAGTAACTGATTGTCAACTGTTAAAAATGCGTATATATAAAAAATAACCGAACCTGACTTTCCTAGCGTAATCTTACCAACTGCAGTTAACTTAAACAGAGTAAATGAAGGTAAAAGCTAAAAAAAAATGTCATCTTAGTGTGACGCCTTAGTATTCCTCCGCGTGTCGTCATATCCGTAACTCTGACAGATGTACTGGAACACTTTAGTAACGTTTTCGGTCCCTGATTCCGAGAATGATTACTCTCGCAAGTCGCTCTTACTGTTAGAAGCCAGATATTTTGTTTTTTCGGCTTCTGAAAATAACAGGCTAATGAATTTGTTCAGTTTTTTGCTATCAACACTTCAATTAAAAATATATATATATATATATGGTGCAGGAGAAGTTCTCCATATGTGATGTAATTTTTACTTTTCACGTAAATATAAACGTTGGTGTTATAACTACTTTCACCGTGGGCTACTATTAGGTAATATAATGAATAAGATGCTCATGTAGTTCAGTTTTAGAAGAGAGCGCACAGTATCTTAGATTAAGATTTCAATCACCTAACAGATAACGGAAACGTTGAGAAAGTAGACTATAAATTAATTCAGTGTTATCGTGTTTGGTGTTGATATAATATATACATTATCTTGCGAATGCCATGCGTAATAAAATTCTAAAAAGTATTGGAGTCACGAGTATTTATATGCAAGAGCATTTAGCAGTATTTATTTGTCAATTTCGTATAGTTTTCGCTCCTTCGGTACACAATTTGATGTAGTTATTGGAGCAACAGTAAATCGTGATAGTAAAGCCGGCTTTTCATGTCCACGCTTGCCGCGTGCTTTGCTTGCTATTTATATGAGTAGTCAATAGAAATACTTAAACACCCGTTTCAATTGACTACTTAGCTAAATCTCAAGGAAATCATGCAGCTAGCGCGGACATGAAAAATCGGGCTAATAAAACGTTATGGGAAAGAATATTTCTTAATATATCATGTGAAAAGAAATTAATATCACGAATTATAATCTTGTTTTCATTATTATATGTTTAGGAAATAACGCTGTTACTTATTGTAAATTCGTGATATTACAAATTTAGTATGATCTACATAAGATTTTGATAGTTTATAATAATAGTGAAATTATCTTATTACCTTGTGATTTTCGTGTGTTCGTAAAACAAAAATTGACCATTTGACGACCAATGAGCTGCATTTAACGACACGGAGCGCTCGAGTAGCATCTAAAAGCACACGCAGGAGGAAATATTTTAACTTATTTGTTCATTTTCGGTTTAGTCGAAATGGACCAAACTCTCAAGCCAGCTTTCCTTGCAGGCACTCGCCGGATGCTTTGCTTACGATTTCATTGAATGTGAATAGCCAATAGAAGCTCGTGATACACATAGAACACGCACTCAAACACGTGTTCCAATTGGCTACTTGCCCAAATCATAAGCAAAGATCGCAACGCACGCTTGCATAAATAGATATGGTCAATGCAGACTCTTTTACGCTTGTTGTTGTTGTGCGGGACTTTTTTTTTTATAATTTAGGCCTTAGTTCTTTAAGTTATGCATATACTGGACTCCGCGAATAATAACACGTCCTGTAAATAATATTCACGTTATTTAAGAATTACGACATAAATTAAAATCTAACACCACAGCGATGATAACAAGCGTAAAAAGCTGTTCGAAATGAAACTTTGGTCCCCCATTGGTTTAAATTTTAAACTGGAAGTGGGCAAATGAGGCTTACTGTTTCTCTCTTGTTTCGTTTCCGATACTGGTATGATTTCACTCCGATACTGGTATAATACAACCGAGCACTCCAGGATGATAAACTTGAGCTCACTGGTGATGACACTAGCTTCTTGGTATAATAATAGTTTGTAATTGAAAGATATTCTTCGATTATATTTCTATGATTTGCAGCAAACTATATTTGTACGATAATATGAAAAAGCGTTGTATATTTTGAATAGAATTTCGACTATTCCGTTGTTGAATTTTTAAACTGAGAGTCAATGAATGAAACCAATACAGAATTAAAAACGCCAGACCACCCTGTTAATGACACTTTATGTTTGATTTTCGGTTTAACTCATGAAAGTAAAATTGTATTTACTAAAAGTTCACATCTATTTATGGATTTAGAAAATTAAATCAATGACATCTATTTAGTAAATAGTTAAGAGTCTGAAGAAATCCTTTCTTTCCACGTTGAATGTTGGATTTAATTTAGAATACTCTCTTGTATACAACTAAACCACATCAACAGAACTAACTATAACATCACTAATAAACAAATATTACGTATATTTTAGTTGGACTAAGCTGGTGGTCGTTACTGTCTTTCGAACATAATTAACAGTCTCCTGAGTCGTTTTACATGCTGGCGACTCCTATCATCTGTACTTAGTTACAAGAAGAAAAATTAACTTTCTAGTTAACCTACAGACATTATCTTCAATGATGATTTACGTTTTGCTATACAACCCTCGGCTATTTCATGTACTGCGTAGTAACTGAAGGAACTATAATAGGAAAATGTATCGGAAGTTGTGATTACTTTTCTCCACTCCCATTCAATGTTCAAATATGAATCATCATCATCACCACCATTAATGATTTGCCAAAAAAAAAACAACATTGTCCTGCAATGCAAGCTATATTCTCTCCATACATTTCGATCTTGCTCAACCCTTTTTGTTTTAACGTACAATTTTACTTCTTTGATACAACAAAGATATTGTATTTGTTCTCGTTCTCTCTTTCTTTTCACTATTCCTTTACTTGAATCCATCGGTTTATAATTTCTCCGTATCCAATACCCCTAAACAATCTTTTTTTTTATTATTATTCTCCTCTCGCTAGTACTTTTCTATGTGCAGCTGATTTGTTTCATTCTCCTTCATGTTCATATTTCATGGCTTCCATTTTTTTCCCATCACCTTTCGATACAGTACACATTTCAGATTTATATAACATCACATTCCGTTCAAAACATTTAATCTGTCTTACCTTCAACCCTTTGTTCAATGGTCCGTATAGAAGATTAATTTTCTACTGACTGCGCATGCTATTTACACTGTTGTCCCTTTTCAGACATCATAAGTAAGTTATAATAATTCCTAAATACATGATCTACTTTTGTTCTTCCAGTTTTGATATTGGTTATATTTGTTCTATCATTCCTTTTGCTTTTTTTTACCCTTTATCCTAATTTCATGTACCTCACAGCCTTTCAGCTCCTTTCCTATCTTCTTAACTGAAGTTATCTACAAGAACAACCACATCAACTGCAAACTTCCCTCGACTATAAATAACTCCTTCGTTGTCGAACCATCTCTTTACGGTCTCTTCAAGATTTATATTAAATAAAATGGGTTAGATTCAATATCCCTGTATCACACCTCAACCTGTGGCAGTTCGTTCTGTCAAGTTTTCTAACAAAGGTGCGTTACTTGCTTTGCTTGCGATTTCGGCGAGTAGCCAATTGTAACTTGTTTTAGGACTGATTTACATTCATGCTTGCTTTGCGTTTGATTTGGGTTAGTAGCCAATTGAAACATATGTTTTATTACGTAGTACGTAGAACACGCAATAAAAAAAACACGTGTTTCTCTTGGCTACTCACCCAAATCGCACGAAAAGCAAGCAACGCAAGCTTGTATGAATCAGCTCTTACATGTAGAACACGCAATAAAACACGTATATTAATTGGCTACTACCCCAATTTGCAAGCAAAACAAGCAACGCACGCTTGCAAGAAAATCAGCCCTCACTCTTTTATTTAATTATATGTTCCTTATAAATTGTCAAAGCTTAGAAAATTTCTCACATTTCATATATTTGGCATAGGCTGGATAGTAATGTGAATTACAATAATTTAATTGTTATGGTTACATATTTTCATCCACAATTTTTATATACAAATCTAATTTAAGAAAAAAACCAAAAATTATGATGTTATTATTTATAATAATAATAATATTGACTAAATGGCAATATTATTTATTCTGCAGATATTAAAGTAAAGGAAACTGTGTTAGATCGATGGCTGTATACACTTACACAGGAAATATCTAGTAAATTGATTCTACTTACTCAATTAAAACTTACCTATTAATTCTACTTAGATTTATTACGAAAAGTCAGGTTTGGGTAGTTTATGATAACGCAATTTTAACTTTGGTTTCATGGATTCATCTAAGTACACCAGCGTAATAGAACCCGAACATTGTAACATTCTATAGAATGTACTATTTTATGTCTTCAATTACATTAGAGCAATTGATAAAAACTATACTGAAAAGTAGAAAGCGATAATGTTATACATGTCATCCTAACAAGAAATATCATCCCAAATAATACAGTAGTGATCAATACAAAGATAAAATAAATAACAAGATTATCTTTCAAGAACTTAAAAAATATAAAATTATTTTAAAAGTTTCAATTTATTAGTAATTATTCCTAAAAAAAACATGCAATATTCTTTCCTAAACTTCGCTTCGAGGTTTCTAGTATTACCGTAACTTTTCAGAACTAATTGAAACTTAACTTGATAAAAATTTCATCTTTGATTTAAAGTTTAGGAATCCTAAGTTAAAGCATGAATTATTGCACAAATATATTATGCAACAGTATCCAATGTATATGTTTTATGTGTATGTGTATCAATATGTACAATACCTTACATCATGCGAACGTCTAATAGATTAAAACATATTATATGTCAGCTTAAATTATATACCGTATTAATTAATTTGTAAATAGTAAACAAATGCTCATTATATTATTATGTATCATATAAAATCTTTTTTTTTTTTTAATGAAACACTCTGCTTGGAATTGAAACAATATTAATCAGAAACTTATTGGACAAGATGGTCATTTTTAGTTGAACAAATTTGTCGTACATCAGAAAAATACAATATTGCGTTAAATGTTGTTATAAAGTTGTTTCGTGGTTGTAAATACTGGAGTATTGCTGTGTTGAAATGTTCCAAATAATGTTGAACAAAAAATAATAATGATGTTTTAAAAAGTTATTATTTTTTTTTAAATTTCAAGTGTGCATTAAGGAATGTTGGTTCTTTGTCTTATATTTAAAGTAGAAGTACAATTTTTTTAACAGCCAGGACGCTCAGTAGAGCTAATTCATGTTAATAATGTTGTTGTTTTCTGAAACAAATATAAGAAGCTATTTGAAATAGAGTGTGGTACAAATAGTTAGTTGAAAAAGTATTTGGTGCTGATATTTTTAAATGTATTACTAGAGATGAGCCAACACCAGTGTTGAATGTTTTTAATGTTAAGTATAGGAATGTAATATCGTGAAGTAATATTATACGTCCAAACTTTACACGAGACGGATTCAACAATTACGAGAGGGAATCTTTTTTTTCATCATAAAATTATATTTATATTTAATTCCTTGAGTACATATATCTTAATACTCATAATTCACAACAAGGTGATTTAGGTATAGTATGTTTCTTCCTTTCAATCCAAAAGTAATTGTAAAACTCTTTCAAATAAGTACTCACGTTAGACTTAATCATGACATATGGTCCATTTGTATGTATCAGAATTACTTCGTAGTTTTTGGCTTATTAAGATGTTGCGTTTAAAGGAGAAAGATCTTCACCACACATTCAGATGAGACGATAGTTCTATGTGGGGACTGTTAGGATAGCCTATATCAATCGTTTACTTAATATTGTAATACAAGTTATTGAAAAATTATTTAATATTACCTCATTTGCTTAGTACAAGGTTTAAGATATTTTATTTTGATTAACTATTGAACTAATTTTTCTAATTAAATGGAAGAATAGTTTAAACTTTATTCCCATAAATACTGTACATATTGTTAAAAAAGGGTCTTTATTTTACTTGTATATAACGCAAAATCTTTACAGCAAACACGCGTAAATGGTACTACATGACTGACTTCTTCCAATGTATTGGGGTAAGTTGCAGTATATATTAAAGATTTATCACCAAGAAAATAGAGTGCATTCAAGCTTTAGAACAAGAATCAATAATTATGTGACAGATAGAACACCACCAATAATATCAAATATGGTAAAGTTCAAAAGGATTATATGGTAAAGTAAGGAGAGATCGCTCAGAATTGAGAAAAAATTCAATATTTTTTTTGTTGCACATTTATTGATAATGTTTTTAAAGATCGCCATCTATCTCAGAAGGGAATGTGATATTGCACATGTAGTAGGAGACTGCGCATGAAAATATAAGATTCATTGGCAGAAACCAAACAGAAACTATCTTCCTTTTATAAAGAAAACGTTAAGACTTGTTCGGCTACAAGAAATGCATAGATAAATCTACTTGAATGTTCGTATATTTTATGTAATACTTCTTATTCTTGGTATCACCTGTAAACTTTTGTACTCGAACAAACACATGTGTGTAAATGAGTACCCAAGTAACAATACAAATTGTCTAATTATAAAAATCTACGTAATATTGGATTTCTTTTATTGCTTATTGATTTAAAGAACATTATAACTTACGTGATTTCGCAATTACTTCCATTTCATTTCAGCCAACTATCCTAACCAAAGAGGAGAGCTTGCGTGCATCATGGTTACACTGCTCATTACATACAGTAGAACACTATTTCTGACAAGAAACTAAGTCAGATCCTACTTGGTTTCGAATCATTTTACAGTAAAAACTTTCTTCTGAACATCTACATAACATTTCTGAAAACTGAAATATATTTATTCTACCATACACGCAACATATTGACGGTGTATCAGTGAACACCTTCTGCTGACACATGAAGTGAACTGATAACTGCTTTAGGGAGCCTTTTCATATAGTCCAGTAGCCAATAGAAATATGTTATCTATTTCTCCTATTGGCTACCGTAAAGTTTCCAGTTTCCCATAAAGCCGCCTTTCTATGTACGCGTCCGAGTGCCGAGTTGACTTGCCATTTTGCTGAATAGCCAATAGAAGTATGTGTTCAAGTATTTCTATTAGCCACTTAGCCAAATTACAAGAGAAAGACGCAGCTAGCGTATACATGAAAAACCGGCCTAAATCTCAACATGTCAACTCCACTCTTTCTCTGTTCCTACACTCGTACAATCTCTCCTACCTTTACATGCACATATTTTCGTGTATCTCTAAACCAGGGTTTGTCAACGTGGGGTCGTGGGTTGTGTGCGAAGGGATCGCGAGAGAAGTTGAAAAATAAATTTAACTAGGATTTTGTAGGTTAAAACCAATAAATTTCACAGAAGATATTTTATTTTACTTGTTTTCATAATAACTGAAGATAATGTAATTTGTTGAATAGTTTTTCTATAATATAATTAGGATATTTATTACCAAATACAACAAATCAATTGTCATGTTTTCAAATGAAAAGCAAATATTACACAAAATAAAAAAAAGACAAAAATATTTAAAACGTTACGAAATATAGCATAAGTTTACTAGGTTAGCGCGATATCTGAGCCTATTTTGATTTAACCAGCTTCAAAATGTCCGGTTCAATTTTACAGGTCTGTTTCTGAGTTACACGAGTTAATGAACAGTATACATCTATATATGTATGTTGAAGCCTTCAGGAGGCTATTTAATACAAAATGAAACAAACAAGAAAATTACTTTTGGGGTCGCCAGGCAGAAGGCATGGTGCGAGACGGTCGCAGCATAAAAAAGGTTGAGATAAACCAATTAATAGGTTTTTCTTCGTTTTTGCTATACTTTTGAAATCCCTTGGATGCAAGAATTTCGGTTAATATTAAAACCTCTCATTACCAGACTTCTATCAAATACCTTATTTCTCTTGAAGTAATAAGTTAGGCTGTATGAAATGAAACATACGTAACAAGGGAGAATTGAATATTTTATGTGCTACAAAGTGTAAAAAAAAACTATTGGTATTAATATTTGAGAAAATGTATATGCATCATATCTCCTATAATCAAATTATTGCATGAATAGTTAATTGGACCAAACAAATTAAAAATATTCAAAGAAGAGAATGTTCATTAGTTCGTTTGAAGCATATTATTTATCCGTTCACAATTGTTTTCTAGACACACCAAGGATGATGCGATGATTGGATACCTTGAAATCTGAAGCCACAGCTTCTGTTCACCTACTTAGCACGATGCGACTATTTGGTTTTGTTTTGTTTTGTTTCCTGTAGTACATAAGATGGCAACCTAAGCAAAAACCAATCAAATTATTTATGTTCATTTTTTTATTCAATGTTTCGTAGTGCAAAGATAGTTTATATACAGTACCTTGTCCTCGTATACTAATATCCTTGTATTAAACGGTAAAACAGAATGTAAACAATATTGAATCGTAGTTGTGATTTGGAGGAAAAGTAATGTAAATTAGGAGAAATGGAGAACATATAATTGTGAGTGGGTATGTTCGTGTGGTGTGGTGTGTTTATTTATGTGAGGGCGTATGCGTGTATATACGTATTTTAAAAAATCTATTGTATTGTAAATATAGTTATGAAGATAAAATCAGAAAGAGACTAGTTTTGTGACCTGTAAAAATACGCAGAAATGTTAACAAAATAAGATGAGTCAATAAAAGAAAATCATGTTGCCAAATGTTAGTGGTTTTATTCAAAGATGAATTTTGTACCTTCTGCAGAAAGATATGTACTTCCATAGTAAAAGTAAGGCATCAAGTTTACGCTTCAAGCGACTTCAAGTTTCCAACTACCGCAATACAAAGCTCGTTTAGCCATAATGGCTAAGGAAAACGAATTTTTATTCCATTATATTTCATTATTGCTTTTATTTCCCACAGCAGCACATTTTATTCCATAGATTACCTTTCAATAACCATTGATTCCATCTCTAAAGGCCGACTTTTCATACAGGTGCTCGCTGCACCATGTGCTTGCGATTTGGGTGAATAGGGAATTGAAACACGTGTTACACCACGTAATAAAACTACACCACGAAACACCACACGTTTCAATTGGCTACTCATCCTAATAGCAAGCAACGTAACCGCGCTTGAAAATGAGCCCTTTGATTCTCATAGAAATCGCAAGCAAAGCACGTAGCAAACACCTGCAAGGAAATCCGGCCTAAGGTTATCATTATAATCCCAAAGGATCCCACCAAGATTTAAAAACTCGTATAACAACATGCAGAATAGCAACAACTTGTGTTACTTTCACTCCTTCATCCGACTTCGCAAGCAGGAATCGGAATATAATGGAGGCCGCCATCTTGGACGCGTCACTACTGGTTTGTTACGTAAAGGCGCTTTTCAAAGAAAGAGGAAAAACTTGCTCCCGCCGGGATTCGAGTTTTATATTCAGAAAGCCAACGTCTTTACCACTGAACCACGATACGAACTTCCAAACGGTGGTTTGGCCGTTGTTTTTACAGTGCACTTGTTAGGGATGATTTACATGCACGCTTGCGTTGCTTGCTTTGCGTGCGATTTGGGTGAGTAACCAATTGAATCGCGTGTTTTATTAAGTGTTCTACATATTACGTAATAAAACACGTGGTTTCTGAATATAAAACTCGAATCCCGGCGGGAGCAAGTTTTTCCTCTTTCTTTGAAAATATATTTCTATATGTTCATATTTATTTCTAATAATTGTTTTCTTGCATTTTTCGTAGGTTATCTTAAATTAGTGACCATGGTCTAGGTTAGCGGAGGTTAGGTAAGGTTAGGTCCAGTCATGTATCTTTACATTTTCCGTTCTCATATTCCGTGCACGAAGCACTAGTGAGATGTTCCTACCAACCAACCAACCCCAAACTCCTATCAAATTTCTGGCATATAACCCTTGTCATGATCATCTAAAATACCGTGGTGACATTTGACATTAAGACTACTTATATTTGAACGTACTCGGGGAAGTATTATTCCTCGCCTTCCCTCGTTTACTACAACCCTACCTATGATTGTTACGAATTACAAAGCACTGGAAGACGGTAGCTTGTATTGGGCTGCCACCCAGGGCACCCTCGTTCGATTCCCAGCCAGGGTCATTTTTTTACAACAACACAACTTTCTTTTTCTTTTCGCTTTTCAATAATTGCTATCTTTTACATCCATTTACATTTTCAACGTTTCATGCATTTCACGGAGGAAAATTAGAAAATAAGATTATGCATTTTTTTCGTCATACTTATTTTCAAAATTTCAAACTTTACGGACATAGGTTATGTAAATTCAAAGTAGATGTTTTATTATTATGATATATGATTCTCATAACGTTTAATACAAGAAACAGTAACACAATTACTTACTCCTAGTTGGGAATGTTACTCCCCCGAGAACGTCGTCTTATATTGCTCTACTTAAGTTAGAACCTATTAACTTACCTGTACCGCTAGCGTTTCACTTCCTAGGGATTTCTACATGCTAGAAACAATGCTTCAATTATTTTTATCAAGACCGAGTGAGAAATAGCTTGTTTAAATTTTACTTGATCTAACACAAAAACAAATTTATCCATATTTTAATTGTTATTGCTAACAGTTAATCTATGGTTATACTTTTACCGTAGTTTGAGTATAATATTTCATTCAGATAAAATAAAAATTATATGATATCTTGTTTACAACTTAGCTAAGTTCTCTTACAGGCATCTTACATTTTAAGAAATGTAGCAGAAAATAACAAATTATACCCTATCGATACTTCTAAATTATTTGTCCTAACAACACGTTACTCCAAAAACTCTGACTGAGTAATGGTAAGTCTACATTAGGTCTTGTTGATCAACATGTTTGTGTGCGCGAGGATTATCTAAAGACCGTGACAATCTTCAATTTTGACTCCACTTATACCAGGTACGTTTATAAATTGTCACGGTCTTTAGATAATCCTCGCGTGTACAAACATGTTGATCAACAAAGCCTAATGTAGACTTACCATAATGAACACTAATGACACAACAAAGAAACCATAGAAAATAAATAATTGAATCTTTTTTACATTTGCCAGTAAAGTAGATTTTCCAACATTCGATTTTTTTCTTAAATAATGTAATAACAGTTAACAGTATTATTTATGCATATGAATAATTAAAAAAATGTCGACAGATTTTTTTGAGAGACCTAAGTCTCTTGCACCCACTAGAGGGTCATGCCCTCTCTATAGGGAAGGGGAATTTGGGTAAGAAAGGATTTCTAGTATTGGAGATGGTCTAAGAGATTTAGAAAACTTTTATGTAATCTTTATTTAATTTAAATTTCATAACATGGCCGTTATAAGCATTTTCCTTATAACCATTTTGTTGGTTTACGTAAACTTTTTGGTAAACTCTATTTTTATATGGGCTAGTCTAGTAACTTTGGACTTCGGTTGCCTTTAGCTGTTAAAATCCACACCAATGCCTCTACCGGGGCTCGAACTTGGGACCTACCGCCGCAAACCACTCGGCCACCCGGTCGGCTGTTGGTTTAATTGATCTGTTGTGAAGATGACCAATGAATGATGAGGATGAAGTGCAATTTCACGCCACAAACATTTAAAACGGACAGGTGAGGATGAATCTTCTTGCTCAGTGGCGACTCTGGGCACAATGAGTGAGAGGTGAGTCCTTGTTATACAGTAATGGAGACAGTGCAGTTATGGAGGCGAAAGGTGATATGAATTGCGGTGAAAATGATGGTTCAATATGAGTTGTCAAATGTTATACAGTAGTTTCAAGTGGGTTTGTGTGGACGTAGATGTAGGGACCAGAGTAGGTTGGTCGAAGATTGATGTTAAGAACTGTACGTGCTACAGATTGGAGTTGCTTAGGACATTGGCTCTTTGAAAAGGGGTAGAGTTCTTGCAAGGGGATTGTAATAAAAGAAAGAAACTGGTCAATTGTAATAGGTTGTGATGGGGAAATGATTGGAGAGTGGGATGGTTTGGGTTCTGCAGGTCGTAGTGGTAAGACAAGTCCAGGACTGTCAGGGGTAGATTCAGATCTGTTTTTTCATTTGTAGCTGTACGTGGGGTGCTGTTTGCTACAGGTATTACATTTGGGTGGTTGTTTTAGGTTAGAGCAGTCTTTGGTGATGTGTGGACCAATATAGTAGCCACATTTAGGCGTATTTGGACAGTTATGGTCATCATAGGTCTGACAATGTTCACATCTGGTAGGCAGAGGAGGTTGGGAACGAGATGTTTCAACACGGTATCGTTTTCTGTATATGAAGGAACCGGCAGTAAGTAGGACTGTGGTTGTCTCTG
>JAGDQP010008892.1:0-61208 GCA_022664845.1 Lepisma saccharinum | reverse complement strand
TTTTTTTTATTATTATTTTATTTTATTTTTGCAACGAAGCATACACGGCGTATTTGTATATTGTTCTTTCTGCATTGACAACTAAGGGTTCTTCTAACACAGTAACATGCCGCAAATGCGTAGTGGACGAAACGTGAATGAGGAGCACGACGGATCTCCTGATATCACACCTCAAACGTCCCCGATTGCTGTCAACTTCACGTAACGATTCGTAGCTAAATTCCAAAGAATATCAAAACAAACATTAAATAACTCACTGCACATTATAAACATTACTAAACACTGTAAGAGGATTATCAACTAATGCCGTAGATCGTACCTGGTTAACTGAGAGGTTCTACACTACGTTCACTGAACATAAACAAGATATTTTCGAAGAAATATAAAAATTTCAGAATTTCAAAATGTTACACTTCCCTTTGAGAGTTAAATTTGCCTGTATTCTACTCTATAACGTCGTACAGTGCCCGTCGTATTCCTTCAGTACCTAAAATATTCAATGGAAAGAAACAAATAATTTCTATTGAAATAATCTCTTCTTATATTTCAAACTAAAATATTCACTAAAGAAAAGACGTATTCAAAACAAAAAAAATATCACTTTTCGGAATACGTGTCTGAGAAAAAGAGTGTCCGTATAGTCTCGGTTGGTATAGTCTTGGCTTAGCGTTTGTGAGGTCCTGGATTCGATACCAGAGACCAACTTCCTGAGCCATGTTTCTCCGGGACTTTCCTCAGACATACCGGGCAAATGCCGGGATGATACCTTCAACTTACTTCCTGGTCGGCTCTTTCTCGCATCCTTCCATGTATCTTCTCCGGGCCTGAGCCATAAATGCCCAAAGAACTGAAATAAATTTAAATATATCCCATGTGTCTGAGATACACATAATAATATCAACATTAACGGGAAAATGTGGTGTATTAAACAGTTTCATTCTATTTCAGATAGATTATAAAACTAATATAAAATATTCGCCACGATATTCGCCGTGTAGCGGAATATTATTCTAGTGAAAAGGGTTGCTTTAAACTTGACTTAGAAAGGTGGATACTGATAGCAGGAATACATAAACTTATATTAAAGTTGGTTAGAGTAAGGGTCAGTTCTACAATCGACCGCTAAACTTCTAGTCAGCGCTACGTTGAGGGCAACTCTCCTTTTGCGTAATCTCATTGGCCAAAATCAGACTTGGCCTCAACGTAGCGCTGACTAGAAGTTTAGCGGTCGATTGTAGAACTGACCCTAAAGCAACGGTCTCTAACGTTAGTTGAGGGCAAGGTGGCTCAATGGTAGCGACCTCAGTTCGATCCCTACTCATGCCATGTGGGCTTTGTGGTGAACAATGTGCGTAGGTTTTCTAGGGGTTCCCCCATTTTCTCGCACTTTCTTCATTCAACTAAATTCATCTCATCGTAATCAGTCGGGCCTGAGCCAAAAGTTGCTTAAAGGCCTTAAAAATTAAATTCAATTCTAACGTTAAGTGGCAGTGGTACCTCTTATCGTTGTACGCAAAAAAAAAAAAAAAAAAAAAAAAACTTTATTCTGTATGGGCCAGTCTAGTAACTTTTGACTTCGGTCCGTCACGATTAGCCTATACACCTAGTTAAAATCCATAAACATTCATGCCCAAGGCAGGATTCGAACCCGCCACCTTCGAGTCGCTGGCCTGACAGCTTGGACTGCGTGGCTACCTAGTCGGCGAATATCGTTGTACGAAATTGGAATGCCTTCAAATTCAAGTCTAGAGGGTTCAAACTTTCAGAGAAGAAAATTAAAAACCATTTCAGGAGTTCTATCCGTGCCTCTTTTTTGTTCATTGTTGAAATCACTTGATTGTTGTTGCAAATATCCAAACCTACCGTATATTTCCGAATATAAGACGCACGTTTTAATTTTTTTAGCTGGTTTGAAATCTGGTTGCGACTTATATTCGAGTGCCCCTTTATTTGCATAAAATATAAAAAAAAAAAAAAATTAACGTACTGATATACTCTATATATGGTAATTGTGTAATAAACTTTAACTTGCATTTTACATGTGCAGCAATTAAACTCTGAGGCTTAGAAAACAACAACGCAGCAATAACAATTCTCTCGAACATTTGTGGAGCGAACATTGGTTAATAGAAACACCTAAGAACGTAATTTAGTTGTTCCCATGTTCTCGGTCATGACTTTCAACAAAGCACGCGTAGTACACATGATGTAATATGCTATCAACAATGCAAGCTCGCTACAAAGAGTGTAATAAATTATACCTAGGAGTAAACACAGAGAACATAATATACACAAAATAACATACTTTTTAAAAACATACTATTCTTTTTAAAAAATCGTACTAAACAGTAAAAAAGAAAAAAATAATGATAATTTTGTTTATGAATGACTAAAAAGAAAGGCATGGGGCGCGCTCCTACATATAGTCACTTTTTTTAAATGCTTTAATTGGCACGCCGCATGCTTTTCCTTTTAGTCATGCATAAACATTTTTTTTACTTTTAGTAGGAATTGTTTTATTTTGTTTTTTTAAGAAAAGTATGTTTTAAAAAGTTTTTTTATTATTTTCTTTACTGATGATTCTGGGTGTGACCACCTTCCATCCAAATCCTAAGGTGTACTGCAACCATTCATAAGCAACTTCGTTGCGGGGTAGTATTTATATTAGGATAATACTAAAAATAAAATATTCTTTTTAAATATATAAACACATGAATGAAAGTAACAATGGAATATTGTATTGTCACCCGACTCAAGTCTCTATGCAAAATGTCATCATTGTGTGACTTCGGTAAATTATTTAAATTAAGGTTGAAAGATTTGTGGACACTCTAAACCATTGTGAGTTACAGAAATGTATGTAAAAATAATAAAAAAACTTTTTAATGACATACTTTTTCTAAACATTTCGTACCAAAAAGTAAAAATTAATATTGTTTATTCATGACTAAAAAGAAAAGCATGTCGGCGCCAATTCAAGAATTTATAAAGTGACTATATATAGGACCGCGCCCCATGCTTTTCTTTTTATTCATACTTACTTACTCTATGGCTTACGGAACTCGCAAATTCATCGCCGTAGTAAAAACGTTCGCTATCGGGATCTATCATGGGTAAGATCAAGCCAGTTTTCATCACAAGCACCTACTTCTCGAAGATCTCTTCTAATATTGTCCTCCCCACGTGGTCTCGGTCTTCCCAACGGTCTCTTTCCATCCGGCTTCCCAAACCAGATCCAATTTAATCTTCGTTTTGTCCCATCCGAGCTACATGACTTACCCATCTTAGTCGTACTGATTTCATTATTCTTACATCTGGTGAGTCGTACAGTCCGTAAGTTATGCAGTCTCCTCCATTCTCCAGTCATTTCGTCCCGTTTCGCCTCGTATATCTTTCTCAAAACCTTATTTTCAAACACACGTAATATATGTTCATCTGCTAGGGTCGTACTCCAACTATCGCAACCGTAAAGTATTACTGACAAAATAATCGCTCTGTATACTTTCAATTTCAACTTCCTTCATATTAATCGCGAGGTTAGAAGTTCTTGAGCTGAGTAGAAACATGCCTTGCCTGATACTAAGAGACTTCTTATTTCTTCCGTGTTCCCATTTTTACTTGTTACGTATGCTCCCAAGTATTTAAATTTGTTTACTTTCTCTATGATCTCATTCTTAATTGTTATGTACTTATCCCTTATTCCCTGTGTTTCGGCTTGTTATCATGTATTTTGTTTTATCTATGTTTACGTGTAGACCTATCTCATCGCACGCTTCTACTAAGACATCGGTGTTTCTTTGTAGTGCATCTATATTTTCCCCTATTAAATCTACATCATCCGCGTATACGAACAGTTGATTCAAGCCATTCAATGATAGTCCCTTTTTGTTCTGTTTTATTTTTAAAATCGTATATTCAAACACAAAGTTGAACAGTAGTGGTGACAGGGCATCACCTGTTTCAATGTTTCTTTTTATTCATGCATGAATATTTTTTTTATTTTTTAGTACGAATTATTTAAGCAAAGTATGTATTTAAAAAAAAATTATTATTTTTTCGAATTATTTCGGTGTTCGGATATTTTTTCTCAAGCTAAATATTTTGTGACCCAAATCCTAAAGCGTTCTGCAACCAGTGAAATTCAGGATAGTATTTATTTTAGAATATAGAAGTCCATATTAAAAAAATAAATATTAAAATATGTTTCTAAAATATATAAATATACAGAAAAATATGAAAGTAACAATGGATGTATTGTCACTCGACTTACGCCGCTGTACAAAATTTCACCATTGTATGACGTCGGGAAATGAGTTGAATATAACGTTCGAAGATTTGAGGACACCACAAATCATTGTGAACTAAAGAAAAGAATGTAAAATTAGGGTTTGTTCACCTCCTATATATTCGATATTTTGTTGCTGTTTTTTTTTTTTTTTTTCAGTTTTTGCATCTGATTTTGGGGTACGCGTTACATTCAAGTGTGTGCTGTATTAAGAAATATACGGTAAAAAAATTAAACTTTTTCAAAAATGATGAAAAAAAATCGTAACGGTTTGAACTCTTGAATTGGTTATGAAAGTTTGAACTCTGTGAGTTTGAATTTATAGGAGCAGCATTTCAATTTTATGGAACGAATTTGAAACAGAACGAACCCAATCTGTATGACATATGTGTAGTAATACAAATTGTGGTATGTAAATGACGAATGTTTTCGGTATGACTTCGTTCAATTCTTGGCTATTTCGAGTAAATACGTAACAGCGCAAACACAGAAAATTTCGCGGAAGGATCATTAATGCTCTTAGTTCATGCAGGCAATGTAAGATGGCAGCAAAGGTCGGCAGTTTCACCTTCTCTCTTTTTCTCTCCCCTTCTCCAATACGTTCCACGTTTTCAGAATAACTTCGTTTGCGCACTTCATAAAGTTAATGTCAGTTTCACAGTTACAAACTTGTGATCATCACGTTTTTTTTATTGTTTCTCCAATAGATGTTTTCTTTATCAAACACCAATTTTACTCCAATTTTCTTTCCTTACTTTTCTAATCAAAAACTTAAGATTTTATTGAAAAGTCAGTCACAAGGATAGGACAGTCTTCAGGCACAAGAGCCGTAGGACCTAACCTACCACTACATACATACAACATGCGAAATCTGAGATATCATCACTTGATGGGGTAGAAAATTACTAATGTTGAAGAATAATTTTGTGAAGAAATCAATTACGAAAATGTTATCGATGTGATCGGTGACAGGTATGTTAAAATATCCAAACAAGTTGCAGGAAATTTGTAACTGGGTAATCAAAAAATGATCAAGGCAGAAAGACTTTCACAGTGGCTGCATTTCATCAACACAAGAATAGTATACCTAGGCCTCTGGTTCAGTCGGTTACATCACAGACTTAGGATCGGCAATGGGGATGCATATGCGTTTCAGTCCCTCTGCCCGCCCTCCTGACTGAGGTTTTCTAATCTTTTTCCACAGTTCATCAATCAAATTTCGGGATAGTACCTCGACTAAGGCCCTGGCCGCTACCTTACCCATCCCTGCCCCAAGTTTGGTGATCGATAATAGTCAAAATCCCTTAGAAGTAACGCACTTAGTTACATAATTTTCATAATTTACTAGTAATGTTTTAGCTTAGTTTTGACCCAATCATGAACAATTAAATATCACATCGACAACATTTTAATAATGGGAAAATTTTTGGATGTTAAATATTTTCTAACTTTTAGCAACTTTTTACGCCTTTTGTGACGGCACCTACGATTTTGCATGTAAATACAACTAATTGTATGCGTTCTGCTGAATAGATCAGGTTTGGCCCTGTCTCCGTTGTGTCAGAACACGCTCCATTTCTTGTCAGACCCGACCTTAAACTTTTATTTTCATACAAAAGCTTACTTGAATGGATTTGAATCGTATATTTTTAAAACGGTATTAGTTCATGTCTTCAGTAGTACAAGTTTGTGAGAAATATCGAGAAAGTGTTTTAAAATGGAAAATAATTAAGTGAGAAAAATTCTCTGTAAGTTAGCAGGTTCGATGATTCAAACGTGATTGTGAAAGTAGAAAGAGGGTACGGAGATCACACATAGTATTGATGATGATGATCATGATAGGTGTTCTGGCCTCCTTTTCACGTAAAATAATATTACTTGTGCAGATCAAAACATTTGTTCACAAGCTAAGGCTCTAGAGGTAGCCAAGATAGTGCACAGGATACGCTCCTGGATCTGAGTCAAGAAATTGTATTCCTATTGCAAATGCAGTAAAGGTTGGAGACTGATGCTCCATTAAAATAAAATTGAAGAAAAGGCACAGAAACCACATTTATTTTCCATACATTTCTGTTTTTAAACTAACATAATGTTGACCTGCATCCATTATTAAATACATTCTTTTGAAGTTTATAACACTGATTATTATCAAGGAAATAAAAAATCATAATCTGACAGCAAGTTTAGTTATCGTGTTCGTTTTTATTGTTCGCAAGTCATTTTAAAACATCAACATAATATTCTAATCACTCACCAGACACATAACTCTTTAGTTTTTCCAAATTCTTAATTTTATTGCACTCTATGAAGACTTTTTCCTAATGAATAAGCTATTATCCTGATGTAGTTGACTGATGCCATTTTCAAGGAATGTGAAGTTTTTAATTCCCTATAAAAGTTAGAGAATTTGATTTATTCACTCCATTTTAATACCATTGCGTGTAGCTATAACTGCATTTACTGAAACACTAGGCCTCGCTTGTATAGAAGGAGGTTAAAGTAATTTGGTTTGTCTTTTCATTTACGAGAGAAGATACAGTCCAGTACCTGAACGAATGTTATATATGGTATTTAGGCATCTAAGGCTCAGGCCGAGATAGGGGCGGGGAAAGGATTCGGGAAGGTGTCGGCCAGGGACTATGTTGAAGGTCACACTCTGGCATTTGCCTGGTGTGTAAGGAAAAACAGTGAAAGAAACCTGTCAGAATGATCGATCGAACCCACGACCTCCTGAATGCTATGCAACGCTCTATCACTGCTAGTCGAGTACCAGATAGTTAAACCTGGACCATGTTATTTTGTAGCAATTATATTTTCCTTTAATTGCTTGAAATTTTATCAAAAGGTTACGAAACAAGTTGTTATACTAGACTATAGCGCAATTTGACGGGCTGGGTGGTGTAACCCACACAAATAAAATTGTTTAGAGACAAGGAGCGCAAATTACAGGCACATGGTAAATACAGTATTATTGCCATCAGAAACCATTATAAGCATTTAGGGTGATACTTTGGCATGCCCTTTATATGAATTCGAATATTAAAAGATACAAAAATATTTAGAAAATGTATTTATGGGTTACAACATTTTTGCTCCAAACCCCTCATTTAACATTCCTTGAACAAGCTATGAAGTTTGTGCAATTATTTGGGAAACAGAGAAACAAGCAATAAGTATATGAACATACAGCAATTAATTAATTAACGACAGTTAGCTAAAAAAATAATAATTAACGTGAACACTAACAATATAGGTACAGTTACAAAGTAATTTATTCTAATCATCCAATGTAACTCGGTTCTCCTGGTCCCCTATTCGATTTTTGGGTTTATCCAAGTCTTTCGGAGATATCATGATGTCCCAAAAAACTGTCCGCAGGTCGTAATACAAATGACATATAAGAAAATCGGTTTTCAGATACGTTATATTATTTTCGTCTATATTTCTACTATTAGTACATAGAAGCTATAGTAGCAGCTGGTAGTCGTAAGGAAGAATTGTAATAGTAGCCGTTGAGATGGCTACCTTTTTGCTTTCGCCGGATTCGAATCGATTCTTTGAGATGTTTGTCTTCTGTTCGCATAGTGACTTTCAAGTTCCACAGACATCGATTGCTGAGGAAATAGAACTCCTGAGGTCAGCAACACGCCGTTGTATTTTTTCTTTTAAACTTTTTTTTCTCGAAAGGGGGACCGCTTTGTATCGTACTTTATCCTAGGGGAAGAAAAAGAAGCAGGGAACAAGTGAAGAAAGTGCTATGTTGGGCATCGATCTTCATCTTTTTTTTGTCGTCTCTGTAATAGCAGCTCTTTGAGAAACACACCAAAAATAGATAAAAGAAAAAAAAAGAAAATCAAAACTTTGCAGGTACATAATTTTATGACGTGTTTCAACATACGCTGAAACTAGTACGGCATATTTTATCTTCATAATAATAAACAACTTAAGAGCTGTCTTCCGCCTAGCAAATTGTCAAGACTCTCAATAGGTGGCGTAACAGGTGCGATTAAATGATGCCCTCTCTTGGTAGTATTTGTAACTAAACAAATATTTTGTCACTCTATTTGTAGAAGACTTCTTTTAAACATACTGTAAGTTAAGAGAAAAAAATCTATTACCAAACATATTGCTATTATCTGAATCTAGTTACTGAAAAGCTTTATAGCATCAGTTCTGATTTAACGCTACACGTGACCACCTTCCATTTCTTTGACTTCAGAGACACCTAATGTTCAAATACTTAAACAAGTGCGGTTGACACGACGACTTCCCGGACTGATAATGCCTCTAGTAGAAATATTTTCAAATTAGTATTCACATTATTTTTTTCATCTTGTAAGGCCGCCTGTTGCCCCAGATCCAGCCATGCGTACCACTCCTTCCGATGGCCTACAGAAGTTAGACATAAGTCGAATATCACAGTCTAGTGGCTATGATCGAGGTCTTAATATTGAACTGAGATGCGGAAGTACGTAGGATCGAGTCTTGGCTGCCGCAGATATATTCCTTAAAAATAAAATGATCTTAAGTATCATCGAAATTCTACTTGATCACCTAAGGCTTTTTGGTTTGCCAATTCACGTGCTCGGTAACTTAGTGGCGATAGGCTTTTGTTCCTATTCCTCAGACATATGAAAGTCTTAGATTCAACAAATAAATATGTAGGAAATTAAATTAATAAACAAATAAATAGATAAATTAAACAAATAAACAGACAAATAAATAAGCAGATAAGGATATAAATAGACAAATAAAGAAAGAAAGAAGGGAGAATAAATACACAAATAAATAAATAGATAAGCAAATAAATAGAAAAATAAATATATGTACATTAAATAAATAAATAAAAATCAGAAAAGTTTTCTTTTTTATCCAATGGGAAAGATTTGAATTTGCTAATGAACTGGATAAAGACTTTTAATGTTATTATTATTTTTTTTTTCCGGATTGTATAATTCCATTTGTATCTTCGACCAAGTCCTACACTGTAAAAAATTACATCTCTTTCACACTTTTTGTACATATTTGCTATTGAGTTCTCTATTTTGTGTTCCAAGAACGAGAAATATAGAACGTGTGAATATATATACAATAAGTGCTGAGAGATTATCTTGTGTTACAGGGGTGAAATTGTAACACTTGTAATTTAACATTTATCAGTAAACAATGATCAATAATTAAAAAAACAGTGTTACTATTCTAGGTAGAAGGTATAATAAACTTTTAATGCATATGTAGTCCGCTGCACCATTTCCATCACCACAGAAATAAGCGATTATCTCAAAACCTTTAGGTGGTACCACAAAATGATATTGGTGCTATAAAATATATTAGAATAATCAATATATTGTCAATCTGGTGCAAATTTCAGTGTTGTTAAGTATAATCATCCTACCACAATTGCGACAATTCAAATGTTGTTGTAAGCTGTTGTTTGAAAATAAAATAAATCTCTTTCTTACGCATGAAAAGGACTAATAACCATCCCTTGATTTCTTGTAAGTTCATTAGAGACGAGACATGGCTTGCTTGAGTTTGAACCAATCGCATCACAGTTGAAGCGTTGTATAATCTTTTACCTGTTCAGATCCATTACCTTCCACCTGAGAAATTACCTTCCCACGAAACCTTTCTGTCTTGTCGCTTCCATACAGCTTCTTCTTTTTCTTCTTCTTTTAACCTCAACATCTCTATTCTTACTTCGTCTTCTTCTTCTTCTTACGCAATTCTTACGCTCTTCCTCAACCTCCCACCACGTCTTCTTTAGCGCTGTCTGTTTTCGTACATCTTTCAAAAAGTGTCGACATAACAAGCTTCTTCGCAGTATTGCCAACTGATGCGTATGAGAAAAAGAACTTTATCTCAGTAGAACAGGAAACTACGTGATGATTAAGACACATACAAGTATGGTGTTCCGAACAGCTATAATTTAGCGTTTCTGGTGTAGCATAATATTCAGCAGAAATTCACACCGTAAAAAAAAATTAAAGTGCACTTCTCATACAATTTAAATGAGAGAACTTTTAATCATTTCTACACTTCGATCATTATTTGAACACAACTCACTATTAGCAGAAAACGTACATTCCCCCCCCCCTAACAAAATGTAAAACAGATAATAAGATAAAACGTTTTAAAGACACACTTTCTTAAATAATTCCTACTAAAAAGTAAAAAAAAATATTTTTTTGCATGACTAAAAAGAAAAGCTCTCATATTCAGTTACTTTATAAATTCTTGAATTTACACGCCCCATGCTTTTCTTTTTAGTCATGCATAAACATTTTTTTTTTACTTTTTAGTACGAATTATTTAAGAAAAGTATGTCTTTAAAAAGTTCTTTTATTATTATTTTTTTCGAATTATTTCGGTGTTCTGATACTTTTACTCAAGCTAATATTTTGTGAGCCAAACCCTAAAGTATTCTGTAACCAGTCAAACACAAGATCATTACAGGTTAGTATTTGTTTTAGGATTAAAGAAGTCCTTATTAAAAAAAAATATTAAAATATGCTTTTAAAATATATAAATACATAGAAATATACGAAACTAAAAATGGGATATGGTATTGTCACCCGACTTACGTCACTGTGTAAAATTTCATCATTGTATGGCGTCAGGAAATGTGTTAAATTAATGTTGCAAGATTTGAGGACACCGCGAAAGAAAATAATGTAAAAAAATAAGTCTGTTATGTGATTTGTCCATTTAGTGTCTATGTGAAAGGAAGTAGTTTTTTTATTTTTTCTCGAAACTATGATTAGTGACTTACACTGTTCTGACTCTAAGGCACAAAATTATTATTTTGTATCAAATACGCAAAGGATTTAAGTACAAATATAAATTAACATCACCAATGAAGGAATAATATAAATTATGACACCAGTGTAACAAAGAACTTATCCAGGTTTCATTTTTCTTCTAAATTAGAAATTATTTTCGCCTTTTAATTTTTTTGCAATATCAGAAAGGAGACATAACGGGTGTTACTCGCTGAAGGTCCATTCGCTAAGTGCCTGACGGAGATTGAACTGTCCTGATGCACACAGTGTTCATGGCATTAGTCTGAGTTAGGAAGACCGAAACGACTTTGGGAGGATAATATTAGAAGGGATCTTCTAGAAGTAGGTGTTTGGGATGAAAACTGGTTAGATCTTGCTCAGGATAGAATCCTGTGGCGAACGTTTGTTACTACGGCGATAAAGTTGCGAGTTCCGTAAGCCATAGAGTAAGTAAGTAATTAATTATTTTCATTTAGGTTTGAGTGTGTCCTAGCGTAACAGTCATTACTCTTCAATCTCTGCTTTATAAAGACTTATAAATATGCTAATTACCGCTAAGAGTCGCTAGAATGAATACAATACACACGGAGACAAGCGGACCTTTGCGTTTTGTTCAATATTAAACTAATATTTGTCAAGCACTTGTCAGATTATTAAATAAATGAAGATAGAAGACATTTTGAGACAAATCAAACGAGCTATCTAACAAGACAAAACCGCCATATATGATACGGACAATACCTAAAATGTTAATTTTACGACTATGTGGAATATAAAGTACACATTGTTAATGTCACATTGTACATTTTTTTTACATTGTAAAATATTTACCATCATCCATTTTTAATGAATGTGAGTATACATTTAAGAAGGTGTTTTCTCATTTTAACTTCAGAATGTA
The DNA here is from genome assembly GCA_022664845.1 of Lepisma saccharinum. Classification (NCBI taxonomy): domain Eukaryota; kingdom Metazoa; phylum Arthropoda; class Insecta; order Zygentoma; family Lepismatidae; genus Lepisma; species Lepisma saccharinum. Next base: position 49,240 of record JAGDQP010008892.1, on the reverse strand, counting down.
AACAAACGCCAGTGACAATTGCTACATTTTACTTACTAACTCCTACACTGTATTTCACATATAAACGAAACAATTCTAATACTATTTCTGTAAATAGACTACTGCATATTAATTAGTTCGTCTATATTTTGTAAACACGACAGGCATGTGAATTGGGACCTTAAACTTTTTGAGGAGTTTCGTCGAACAGTTTTGGTGCAAGGTATAGTCAGACTCCTAATCTACGTACCAGTCTGGCTTTTGGCCGGTGAAGCCTGGGGGGGGGGGGGGGGGAGCCTAAGATTGTAGACAAAGAGGTTTAAACTTCTGCACCTGAATATCTACGTAGCCAGAACTTCGCGTTCATATCCTTCGTGTTATATTATGAACTGGAGCGACTCAGTGGTCCCCACTTCGATCCCTGCTCCTGGTGTGTGGGTTCCATGGTAAACAAACGTGTGCGTGGGTTTTCGCGGGTTCTCTGTTTCCTCCCACTTTCTTCATTCTACCAATTCTTCTATCATCATCCATTCTGACTGAGCCAAAGTTGCCTAAAGGCCTTAAAATTAATTACAAATAATAATAATAATCGTCTCAATCAGATTATTTAGATCTGTGTACGTACGTGGGCTGTTAGTTTCATTCACTTTGCTACATGTTGTGTGTTATTTCTACCTTATGTTATCAATAGAAGTTTCAGTGTAAAATTACTGAATGTTGTAAATACTAATACATTTATTTATGATTTTTACTGATCCTTAAGGCTGTGACGTCAAACTCAGAAGGATTGGGAAAGATAGCAGTATACACCCTGATTAAATTGAGGAGATTCTTGGAGAACCTCAATCAGGATGGTCGGTGTGACAGTGACTCGACACCTTCAAGTATACTTATTTGAAGTCAGCGACCGGAATAATTATATCACGGGGGCTGAATACAGCCAACTTTCAATATATTTGAAGTTCCATTTGTCACTATGTTTTTTCCACAGATTCCTCCAGATAAAAAAACAACAACAAAGAACAGGTTTCAAGAAAATGCATCTTTTTAATCATAAACCTGTGCATGAAAATTAGGAATGTACCCTGCTTCAATAGTACACTCACGGAAAATGAAATCCCAACATCAAGTAGTTAAGCTAAGTGAATGAGTCAACCATGTGGTAAAGAGGTCTGCGGAGTCAGATTAGCGACCAATGTGTTGAGAGTTTGAATCCCGGAAAAGACATGAATTACTTTTCCACTTATATCTCCTCATTCGAGGTTATTGTTATCAAAATCATCGAAAGAAATTAAAGTTTCTCGAATTCGAAAATAGTTCCTATGGACTAGGTGAATGAAACTTAAACTCAAGATTAGCCTACAATCTATCAGATATAATATATTAATACAAGATACCAGGTACCAAATTGTCTCTGAAATGCTCTTTCCTTATCATTTGTTCATTTCTCTACTCCATAAGCATGTGGAAACGATTGAGGTAATGGCCGCGAAGAAGTCGAAGTCCTCTAAAGAAGCACAGCAACAAATGGAAATGATGAAAAGTTAATTATTTCCCTTTTTTGATGCTCTGTAGTGGACGAAAACGTTCTTTCTCCCTTGTTGTGCTAGGGCCGTGTTACCAAATCCACTTTCAGCCTTTTTCTAACCATTCTCCGTAGCGTGAGAAAGATAAATGCTCTTTTCCATTAGTTTTCAAGTCTCAAGAGGTATGTATTATTCGAACCCAGGTTTGACCAGATTTTAGAACTAACATTCCATTTTAAAAATCGGAAGACAGAAATCGGTTTCATAAAAATGTCGGACGTAGCCCGCATTTGCTCTGGCAGCGGTGGTAGACTTTAGATCTGACTGGGAGACACATACAGTTTGGTGATGTACTACAATTCAGAATAAGGTGGATGTGGAAATAGTATTTTTTTCATCAGTGGACAAAAACAAATATTAAACCTACTATTATGTATTTTAGAATCTACCAGTGTATTCAGTTGTATGTTAAGTTAAAATATTCATCATCCGTAATAATATTGAACTTAAAGAAATTTCCTATGTAAAACTGATGAGTTTGAAGATAACGTTAGTATCCATAACCCTTTCTAGTTTTAACTCCGGCATTAGATTACTTCTCATCGTGCAAATATCTTGCCGCCTTAATAATTTAGTCACACGGCCACATAATAGAAAAGTTTTGTTTTTCTTATTATTATTGTTTTCACATTAAGAGATCATTTTATAGGTTACATTTAGGGCTTTTCATGTCATCAAATTCCGAGTGGTTTTCTTGACGTATCGCCCCCCAAAAAATGACTGAACTTAATAATAAAATAGTAAAGTTGGCAATACTTACATTACTATCCCACATCACTCCATCTTTTGCTACAGATTCTTTTTTTTTTTTGTATCTTTTCGCTTAGCAAGACCTCATCTCAATTTCTATGGTATCAGAATATATCCCATCTCACTGTGTGTGTGTGTGTGTTTCTCCCTTCCTCATGGGGGCCTACGTCATTGCGAAAGCAAGACAGACAGGCAACCCAAGCTCCGACACTTTGAAAAGAGGTAAAAGAGAGAGAGAGAGAGAGAGAATGAGTGAGTGTCGGTATCTGGTAGACGAGAGTGAAAGGTGAAAGTGGGTAGAAAGATTGAGAAAGGAAGGGGGAGGAGGAGATACAAAGGAAGAAGCGAGGGAGGAGATAGTTCAAGGAAAATCTCGGCTGTCAAGTTATTCAAAGCGCGGCATCTTCATCTCAGCCTCCGGGATTTTCCTATTCTCTCTCTCTCTCCTTCTCCATCTTCTTTATCATCTCGTGAGACACTCATTATTATAATTAGGTGTAAGTTCATGACACAATCTGACAGCTAAGTAATTATTTAAAAGCGTGGAAGAAGAAGGATAAAGCTTAGAAAGAAACAAAGGAATAAGAAAAGAAAAATGACGAAGGAAAGGATGATAAAACAGAAAGGGACTCTTTGAAAGCACAATCAGTAAAAAAAAAAAAAAAAAAAAAATCGGAAAACAAGAATACCTTATGCGTTGACATTTTGCAGGGCAAAACTGATTAGTTTTGTTCAGTGTGAATGGTTGGGACAAGATCCTTTTTACAAAACTTACCTGGTCCGGTTTGTATACAAAAGGACGAGAGCAAGGATTCTGCCAGACCTACCATTTTTTTTTACCCCCAAATTTTTGAATAGCCCCAACGTATAACATTTTTTTACTGTTTAAAATCGATTGAAACCCTTCAAATAATTTTAAATAACCCTTGTCAACCCTCCAAACTAGAAATTCTGGCAGAAACCTTGGATAAATGTGTTGCAGCGATGCGTTCAGTACGAAATTCGTAAGGAAAGTACAAAGAATGATAGTTTCAAAGTACAAAAGATGTAGAAAGTACAAAAGACTCATTCTACAAAAAAATAATATGGAAAGTACGAGACATATTCTACAAAAAATATGGAAAGTACAAAATACTCATTTTACATATAATATAGATAGTACAAAAAAAATCTACAAAAATTTGGATAGTACAAAATCTCATCCGACAAAAAATTATGGAAAATACAAAAGACTCATTCTATAAAAGTATATGAAAAATACAAAAGACTTCACAAAAATTATGACAAGTACAAGCTCACCCTATAAAATATATGTAAAATAAGAAAAAAAAACTGCACAACTGTTCAAATTTTAAATGACAGATCATAATTAAAACATCCTTCCATGAATATTTCATATTTCATGAGAAGATTTATGACACATTCGTTGAAAAAATAAAAGTGTTCCAATGATGCCTTCGACATAAAATTTATATTTTAAAGTAAGAAAAATGACGTCACGTGATTCTTTGTTCAACCGTCTATAAGAATCTTAAATTTATAACTATCAGTTATTTCTTAAGGAAATTATGAAATATCCAAAATAATGTAATTTTAGATTCAGCAAAACGATTATACTTTGCAGCAGGAAGGCTAACATTGTTCCACCCTGCCAATTACTCAAGAATTACTCTACAAATCTCACATGTGAGTTTATTTCGTCGTTTGAACAACCATGGAAGGAAATCACATAAGAAGATTGCCGAGATTTCCCATATGTTTGGGATAGTGATGCAACGTTAACCCTTTCAGGTGCAATGTATACCCGTTTCTACTATCCTAATATCATAAGAAATAAAAACATTTTGCTTGTTGCATTGTAATATTAAACCTGATAGATGATATGTATTAATTATCTTAATTTCGTAATGCTCATAAGATTGCAGAAAATTAGCCTGCCATTCGATGTATGGACTTCGACACTCTCTAAATGATCATAGCAACACTTATTTCTCGATGGTTCAATTACTAAAACAGGGGCGTCAAAACATTTGCTGTACGTGGGCCACACTGAAAAATGATAAAAGTTTGCTGATTTGAGACAGCAAAGGAACATTTTATTCATTAACTTAATTTGAAAGTATGAATAATTCAAACTTTCGATATTTTCAAAAACAATCGATCATGAAATAGATTAACTTCTTTAATAACCGAGTAATCGTAGTTTAATAATAGGGCATTCGGGATACCCTGGATTCAATCCCAGCGGCTGACCATTCCAACTGAGGTTCTTTCAGGTTTTTTCCTAAGTCACACAAGGCAAATTCCGGAATGATACCTTCACATTAGGTCGGGCACAACTCCTTTTCGCATCCTTTCCCCCCACCCTATTTCGGCCTGAACCTTAGATGCCTAAAAGGTCATAAAATATATTAAAACTCAAACGAACTTCTTTGAGGTAAAATAATTTACAACAATAGTCGTAGATTCCGCTCAGTTGAGAGTCAAAATATAACGAGAAGAATCACATATTATTTTAAAAAGCATCAAACAATATTTGTATTTAAATATGTCACAATATTTAAATACAAAAATATTTAAATATCATTGTATTTTAAAAAAGAGGCGCCTCACATTATCTGTCTAGAAAGAAATGTCCTACATTTTTAGCTCAAGAACTTAAGTTTTTCTGTTACTTTGCGTGAAATGCAAGATTATAGACCAGACTTTTCATTATTATATATTTATCGATATATCACGTCATTGTAGCAGTTAATTTGTACACCAATATTCATTAAAAAAATGCCTGTGAGAAAAATGTAAAAGTTGTACAGTATGGCAACAAAATCTCGTCAGTGTTGCCAAGTTCTTCATCTGTTTGGACGAAAAAAAAATCAATTTGGCTACATTCTGTGCATCTGAGTTCACATTGTAATCTTACTATTCAATGCATCACGAAGTTTTCCATATCACGGAATTACCTTATACTCTTATGATATATCTTCTATAGCTTAATTATATATATATATGGAGCATTAGTAGTTTACAATTTATAATGAAAATACATTATTAATACATTTCTCAGTAGCGCACGCATGTAAAAATGTTCATCTGACGTTGAGAAAATAGGTGAATATCCACCTACTTTTTGGTGAATAAAACGTTAAATAGGTGGATATCTACCTATTTTTTTTACAACGATAAATCAACGTTTTGTGCTACTGGGATTAATACTGCTTCTGATAGGTGAACCATTTTCCGCCACCCTTAAATAGAGTTACTATTCTCTTCTTCCTGTTGATCGTCCGTGTGTGTGTGTGTGTGAGTGAAGATGAATTTTTCATAATGTACTCCTTGCTCAACAGGACCGGGAAACAGTGATATTCCGTTGGGGAAGAAAACAAGACTCATACGACAAGTCACAAACTCAAGGGTGGCTTGGTGCGAGGACGGCGTGGGCGGGTTTAGAACCCGATAACGGAGAGGTGAGATTTTTTTTTGTTTATGAAAAATAGGACAAAACCAAATTAATCTTATTGGTTTTTTTATGGTTTGTCAGTTAGAGTTTTGCGAGGATTTGACTTTTTTTTTTTAAATTTCTCTTAAAGCAAAAATGATAGGCAATTATAAGGGAACCTCATAAAATGTTTGAAGCTAGGGGATAGAAGTAATTGTTGTTATAAATACTTAAGGTCAGGGGAGAGAAATAATGAGAAATTGCAATTACATTCTCCATACGTCAGTGCTTATGGTGCAATGTTTACGCGTATGGCAAGCTTAAAAACTTGAAGACAAAGTTCTATTTTAGCCCTATAAAATCACAAGGGAGGAAATAAATCATTTTCAAAGCATGATTGTGTGGATAAGCAAAGTTCTATTTTAGAACCATACAATCACACGAGAGGAAACTTTGACCATTTTCAAAGCGTGATTGTATGGAATAGCAAAGACAACGTTCTATTTTAGCCCCATACAGTCACAAGGGAGCAAATCTTGAACATTTTCAAAGCATGATTGTATGGATGAGCAAAAAAAAGCTCTATTTTAGCCCCATACAACAAGAAGGAAGGCAATCTTGAACATTTTCAAAGCATGATTGTATGAATAATCAAAGACAAAGCCTTAATTTATCCCATACAATTACAAAGAAGGAAGTCTTGAACATTTTCAAAGTATCATTGTTTGGATGAGCAAAATAAATTCTATTTTAGCCCGATACAATCACAAGGGAGGAAATCAATAATTTTCAAAGCATGATTGTGTGGATAAGCAAAGTTCCATTTTAGACCCATACAATCACACGAGAGAAATCTTTGACCATTTTCACATTGTGATTTTATGAATAAGGAAGCACAAAGTTGTCCTTTTGTCCCATACAATCATCGAACAGGAAACCCTAAACACTTTCAAAACATAATTGTGTGGTTGAGGAAAATTCTAGATACTTTTGTTCTCAATAAAACAACCACAGGAGGGAAAAGAACAAGACGATCTATCAAATCGTCTCTTACAGAAATGGATAGAGACAAACAAAAAAGGTTTCTCTATGTTCCACGTGAAAACAATCACTGTAGTAACTCCCCATTTGGGCTATGAAAATTTCCTCGAAGTAACCTCCACCTTTTGGGTTTACTATAATCTACGATATCAACTTTGGTTAAACCTGAGCTATAAATAGATTTTGCTTTTAGGTTTTTTACAGTTGCTTTGACCAACTTGTTTCTTCTGCTTTCCTTTCCACGTATCATTTACCAGAAAGTTGGAAGACTATATATATATCCACTTCACTACAAATCTATCAGTGGCTTACACAAGAAATTTGAGGAAAATTAATTGACAAAAATTCTAAAATAATAAAGTCCTCAATAATACTGGGTTTTCCTGCCACTTTTACGTCTTGATATGAACTCAGATGAACATAAAAAAATATTTTTACACGAAATGATTGTCGTTGATCAAATGTTTGGTAGTGCTTGACGTTTGTCTCCAGATAATTTAGGAAGAGCATGATGTCCATCGAAGACAATGCTTGAAGTGGTAATTAGTCTGAAGACAAGAGGACTTCTAATTAAAGTATCAAACAGGTTAAACAAATCCGTAAAATTGGGCCGTGTTGTGGTGGTGTAATGGACAGCACACCCAACCGGCAAATAGGAGATCCGGATTTGAATCCCGGTCACGGCAGCTGTCAATCTTTCTATGTTAATTTCAAATCCATGAAAGTTATTTTCAACTTACCTATAAGAACTTAGAGTGAGGGGAGGTTACAAGCCCTTACTATAGCTCTTATCAATCTTATGAGGTTCCATTGTTAAGCATGTACACAGCTATGTTTACATAAATAATAGCATGCATGAATCTTGATTCTTTCTTTTGTTTGCGCTTTTGGAGTGGCGTGTGGAAAACAGTTTGTTTTTTGTTTTATATTTTTTTTCTTCTGTTCTCACATATAATAAAGCTAATTTTCGTCAGCCAGCAAGATATTTTCTGATTTGTCTTTTTAGTGCCTCGGTACGAATACGTGGAAGATATACAGTTCCTGTCTGTTCTTATGTTTTCCATAATGTACCTTCCTCGATCTCAATACCTACAAGTCAGATAGAGATGAGCCATACACCGTTGGATTCCCAATGGTTTGAAAGAGTGGGAAAAGCTATCACTGTGAATCTAAAATTGACAGGTTCCTTTCATTTGCTTAGCTCTATCCATAGCAACTAATAAAGTTATGCCTCAGTTCTTAAAGGAATATTTGTTTGGGAAGGCAATCGCGTTTTGTCTATATAATGATTATTTTGATTGCTTTTTTAAAATAATATAAACTAAACTGTCAAGTTTTGGATTCTTAGCTACTCATTTATTGCAAATAGTATTGCAATTACTACTTCAGAAAGTTTAATACTGAAGCTACGAACAAAGTACTTCAAAAATATATTTTCCTTAAAACATTCTTTAAAGGATATATCAACATTCTTCTCACCAGTACTCTAAAAAAAGTGAATTTCTTACAAGACTTGTTAAATAAGTCATCGTCCTAAACCTTACGTATTTGTATAGATTTTGTATACAGTATGTCCTCGATAAACTCCTGCGCCTTCCTTTCTCCGTCAATCTTTTTCATTAGGGGAAAGGCGGCATGTGGTGAACGGATAGGCAATGGCGAACACCCCATTTCTAGAGCCTTATGACCTGGATAAATAAAAATAGCAAACTTTTATAGAAAATTCGTTTTGAACAAGCTTTATAACTTGATTCTGGAATGGCGTTCCAGGTGGGCAATGGTGAATACGTCATTCAGTAGTGTGTGCGGTGACTTTGGGCGCAGCTGAGTGTTGATATATAAGTTTGGAAATGTAAAATTGTCCGAGCTAGATTCATGCTTAATGTAGTGGATGGCAAAGAAACGTTCATACTAAAGTGATTATTATAACAGTCCTAGATCTATCACTGAAAAGTAGGAAAGAACTCAAGCCTTAATTCGTTGATAGTTTAATGAGTTCAAGTATCATGAAGAACGGTAGTTCCTCGAGTAACGCTGACAAACGAGTCTGTTAGCGGTACTCACATATATGCAGCTAGTTTCGGATCTAGTGAACTATCAGCCCGGTTTTGATGCTTGAACTTGCATTTGAAAGCTCTTGCCATACTAAGACAGAGAGAAAAAATAAGTTGGTAGGACCTCCCTGGGACTCCTTAGGGCGGTGCGAAAAGAATTCAAAATTTCACATTTCTGATGATAACACTAACCCCAAACCATATAGGTTGCCGAGCGTAATCTACGCTTCACTACCTTTCAATCGGTGTATCAAAGGTCAAAATCGGTAAAGGGGTTGAAAAGTTATGACCTTTTAGCTAAATCACAGAATTTTCACAAATGATCGAAAAGCTTGTCTGTCCTTCTGTCTGGCTTTTTGTTTTAGCCCCGAATGGATGGAACCAGGGGGTTTGGGAGGTCAGTTGCGGGCCCCAACAAGTTGGGGTAAAAAAAGGCTTATTTTTTAATATGAGTTACCGTTTTCGAGATATGGAACCTACCATGGCCCAAAATTGACCTTTTGTTATGCACTTTTTTAATAGACAGCATTACAAAATAAGTGATATCAGTATAAAAAACCCTTCGGGTAAAGGGAAGAATGACGCAAGAATCCTACTTACAGAAGAAGTTATATCCATTTTGCGAGTGACTTTCTTTGTGTCATTATGGCTGAAGGGAGTATAATAAATCTCTTAATTCTTTTTTACAAAGGAAACACTTCGCCATAGTGACACAAAGAAACTCACTCGCAAAATGGATATAACTTTTGTGAGTAGAATTCTTGCGTCACTCTTCCCTTTACCCCGAAGGTTTTTTTATACTGATTAAATAAATTTGTGCTTGTATATCATAATTTATTTTTACAATACCCGTTGGAAAATATTTGTAAAATGTAATTTAATGCATATTTGATAGTGGCGGAAACTTGTTCGCCATTGTCCAACTGGGTAAGGGAATCACGAACACTACAGATTAAAAATATCTCAAATTTTGGAGATTAGTTTTGAAACAATTTCCAAATATTATTAACCACATTGTAGAGCAGAGTCTGAAATTTATTTCAGCTTCCTTTTTTCTAAAATTGGCCTCAACATTTTTATGCAATCTTATTGGAAACTTAGCAGTTCGAGCCATCTTCAATCTCGCTCGATATTTTAAAATAGGAAGGAGGTCATGTAACATAATTATCAATCTCGGCTAGAATTTGATCTATATGATAAACATATCAATATTGGCCTGGTTAGAATTAGATGATAGACCAAAATTACAAAACCTGAATCTGATAACCTGTTAGTTCTATAAACTCTTGCTCATAGAGCAGCTCAGTGCGTTGAATACAGCCATTCTTACGTTGTATTCTCTCGCTCCGCTTTGTTATTCTGCCTGGCTTCCTCACTACAGTTTATGGCCATGCACTGATTTAATTCCAATTGCTTAGCTGTGTTGATAAAATGGTTGGTTTTTAACTCACAACAAAATGATTGTACAAAACGTAATATAAACTTCCACTAATTAACATAATTATCCTATGACGATTATTACCATAATTTTCATCCCGCATCAATCATAAATATCATCATCATGACTTATCACTACTTAAAATACAAGCCTACGTTAGTTTTATATTTACAGCACAAATGAGTAGGCCAACTATGTTTATTATTAATGAAGTTGGTTCTAGCATAAACGCCAACCTATTGTTTTAGGCGCCATGGCGACCTGGCACCCGGGACTAGTCGGGTTCTCTTATACAGTAACATCGCGGCGGATTAATTGCTTAAATGATCATTAATGAACTCTAACTTATAAAGACAGAGATAAACTATAGAAATGTCTTTTACGGCAGATTTTCATGAAAGCTTGCGTTGCTTGCTATTAGAGTGAGTAGCCAATTGAATCATGTGTTTTATTACGTAATACGTAGAACATGCAATAAAACACATTTCAATTGGCTACTCACCCAAATCGCAAGCAAAGCAAGCAACGCTAGCTTTTATGAAAATCAGTCCTTACTACTCAGAAGTTTAAAGGTAAGGGCTGATTTTCATAAAAGCTTGCTATTTGGGTGAGTAGCCAATTGAAACACGTGTTTTAGTGTGTGTTTTCTTGTAAGAGAAGTGTAATATGTGTTTCAATTGGCTACTCACCCAAATCGTCAGCAACGCAAGCTTTTATGAAAACCTGTCCTAAGGAACGATCGACGGTTGTCGCGGGCTTGAAACAGGCTTAGACAACAAGTGTCCGCACACTACCACCGAACTTTGAAAACAGCAAATGAGACAAATAGAATATATACGCATCGTTACTTACTGCACAAATTATTATTTTTATTGGCAGAATGCACTACAATAGATTTAAACACTCACAAAAAAGAAACATCGACAAAAACCGAAATGATTGATATGTCCTCTCTCAATCAATTTGGAATGTTTCTACCATCACTGTTCATAGGGTCGCCAAATCCCGAGAGCTATAACTACCTTCATCGTATACTTTTATATTCAACTAGCGTTTAAATCTGTACTTACAGAGCATGAAATATTTCCGGTACATTTTATAAACATTATCGTTATTTCCGAAACAGTTTTTTACGCTGTCGAAAATGATTGAAAAATATTTTGTAGCATATTTTTTTATATACTAACAAGACTTTTAACATCAGGATGTTATTTTCTAAATATTTCTATCAATGTTATATTTAAAAAGTAAAATTCATTATATATTTTCAGGTATTGCTTGAAGCTTTTGCTTCAATGACACGCCGATCATTATAGTAAATACGGTCATAAGACAACGTTTAAAATAGCGGCGTCCTATCAGGGATAATAAAAAGAAGAGAATGATCCGACACTGCTTCAATGTGCTCAGAAATAATAATAAATACAATGTTTTATCAACATATATAATGATACTTTCAATAAACCTATGTTAAACAACATTTGTCCATTTTAAAGTTTATCAACAAAGAATTTCGAGGTTTATCTCACAAATAGTATCTGGCAACTCTGTGAACGAAGATAACAGCAACTTCGAAATTGATTGAGACGGCATATATCAATATTTTCTGTCTTTCTTTTAAAAGATATTTATGGTATTTAAATTTATTGTAGTACATTGCTCCAACATATATAGTAATTTATATTAAGTAATTATGTGTATATATTCTCTTTGTCTTGATTTCAATCTTTAAACTTCTGAGTAGTAAGGACCCATCGATGGTTGTCGCGGGCTTGAGACAGGCTTTGACAAGTGTCTTTACAAAAATTTGGCCTAATGTAGACTCACCATAAAAGTGAGTCCACATTAGGCCAAATTTCTGTGCTTGCACATGTTGGTGATGACTGTATCAGAACGACCAAATCATCTATCGTTTCTTTCCTACTCCGAATTTTGAAAAAGAGAATATTGCAGGTAATAATAATATTGTTTGGGTAATTACTTACTGAAGAAATTATTATGTTTGATAGTGCAATGCACTAAAATAGGTTTAAACATACACAAAAAAGACATATCTAAAAGAGCGGAAATGATTTAGATGTGCTGTCTTGACGATTTGCAATTTTGCTGCAAACGCTGTTCATAGGTTACCACACCAGATACTGTAATTAAGTTCATTTCATTATATATTTTTATATTCAACCAAATGTACTCACACAGCATGAAATATTTTCGATACATTCTAAAAATCTTTTCGTTATTTTAGAAACAGTTTTTTTTTCTAAAAAAAATGATTAGAAATTTTTAAAAAAATATTTTCTTTCATATTGGCATGAATTTTAATGTCAGGAGGCTATTTTGTTAACAATTCCATCAATGTTATATTAAAAAAAAACAACATATACGGTAGTTCAAAATTTTGTATATATATCAGATTGTTTCAAGCTTTTGCTGCAATGTAATTGAGAAAAAGTACATGCACATGTTTTGTCAACATATATAATGACAGTTTTCATAAATCTATGTTTAACAACATTAGCCTATTTTGAAGTTCATCAACTCAAAATTTCGAGATTTATCCCACGAACTTAAATAATTTTAGTTCTAAGTATCTGGAAGCATTGTGAACAGTGATAACAGAAACATTGCAAAACAATTAAAAGTAATGATCTCTATCTAAAAGCGATACTGGACTGAGTGCTGTCATTAAAAATGTCATTATATGAAGTCAGGGAGCGGAAAGGACACTTAATCTCGTTTGCCCACTTCCAGCCTAAACCAATATGGACTAAAGTTTCGGTTCTAATTCAGTGTTTTATGCTTGATATCGCTGTGCGTCCCGTTTTTTTTATTTATGTCTTAATTCTTGCAAAAACACGTAAATATTGTTAGCAGTATTTTCTATTATACGCAGGGTACGGTAAACTATTATATGAATAACTCGGAAGTTAAGACTAAAATTATATTACGAAAGATAAGAACGGAAAATTTTCCGGAGAAAGGAAAATTTCTATAAAGACGGAAAACTAAGAATTTCCGGAAAATTGAAAATTCAGATAAACGGAAAATATTCTGGAAAGCTGTAGATTTCCGGAAAGAAAAGGAAAAGGAAAATCTTCCGAAAAAGAGAAAATGTTGCGTCCGGAAATTGGAAAACTAGTTTCCCAGACATGGCCATTATTGTCTAGTAAGCTACAATAACTTTCCAGAAAGATGGAATTCGGATGGAAGTTGGCTACATTGCCACAGTTAGACCAAAGTGTTTTGTGTTTTCTTTTCGTGTGTCCATGCGAATCAGATATTGGAATGGAAGTTATTATAATTAACTCTCATGAATAGATTTCACGTGTCTAATTCTGAATTGTAAATACCTGATGTGCTGTCAATGAGGTATGATAACGCTGTACTCAGCTGAGGCGGACAGCACAACCAGGCATACAGGTGAGAAGGTCCGAAGTTTCAACTCTGCAGAATAGGGTGGACCGAATTTTTTTCCTCAGTTATTGAGGTTCGTCAAAAGTTGTGCACTGGTACCAAGCCAAGTCAAATATGGCCGTCCTAAAGCAATATTGAACCGGGCCCCTGGACCCCTAAGGAACCCAATTGTTTTTTGCGAAACAAGGCATAACAATAAGATACCAGTTTCTACATTTTGGGGTTCGAGTAGTTATGAAAAGTTGTACATTGGTACGAAATGAAGGCATGTCAAATATGACCTGCTTTGGGCGTCAAATGTTTTTGGCCGTTTTCAAACTAAACTTTTCCCGGCTACGACCCCAAAGTGTGGAAACTAGTATCATATTTTTATTCCTTGTTTTGCAAAAAACAATTGGTCCCTTTAGGGGTCCAGGGGCACGGTTAAATATTGTTTTAAGACAGCCATATTTAGCATGGCTTTATTTGGTACCAATGCACAACTTTTGATGACAACTCGAACCTCAATAACTGAAAAAAAAAAAATCGGCCCATCCTCCTGCAGAATACACGACTTAAATTCTATTATGTAATGCAGATCACCGTTCGGTTAAACACGTTTTGGTGAGTGGATCGATAAGTTATTAGTGTTAAAGCACGCACAAAAATAGTTTAGTTAGCTGTAGAATATTTTTACTTACTGTAATATTGTCTTAATTTATTTTCTTCTTAACTCTGAAAAGCAAGAACGATGGAAAATGGAAATGTCAAAGTTCTTAGTGAAAAAAAAAAAAAAAAATCAGTGTTTAACAAGAGGCAAAACGGGTTCCAGCTACACATAAAGGCAAATACATATTTCTGTTTTCATGAATGTGATTTATTTGAGAAGTTTATTCACACTTGAAACTACCTTTGACGGCTAGAACCAGGCACGTATCCAGAATTTGATTTGGGGGGTCCAAGGGCTTCCGGGGGATCCAAGATGTGTCTGGGCATGAAATGTATATTAAATATATATAATTACGCCTGAAGTTATACTATTTTTCCATAAAACTGAGTTTGGGGAAGGCTGGACCCCCGAACTCACCCCCTAAATACGTCCTACCTAGAACAAAATTTTGTCAACCGTATCAAATTAGGACTTAAAACATGTGACATATCCACTTAGGATTTTCCCGGGTTGCACAAAGTGAATGCTGAGATGACACCTAGAACGTGGACTCTAGTGGCTGTAACTTTAAGGTACTGTAAATGCGAGGCAATTTCAGTGTCAAACGACCATGTGTGGATGAAAGTGAAAGGGCTTACGACAGGTGGTGGCGAACACCTGAGAAAACATGTTACGATTATGATTAAAATTTAATTAAGATGATGATTAATTACTGGTTTTGATTCTTGCGTTAGGATAAATGAGTCGTCTTGTACTCTGCGGGTAGATGAAGTAGTAATGCGTTATAGGAAATGGGTCATGACAGCTGTGAAGCGTAGTTGAAACATGGTAAATTATCGGTGGTGGTGTGTATAGAAATAAGAATATCACGTACACAGAGAAAAATATTTGTTTGTCGTTACCAAAAACTTGTTACAATAGGGTCCAAACACAAGCTTATTTTCTCTCAACAAACGTTGGTTTATATATAAAAGCCAAGCTTGAAACTTTAATACGTAGTTTTATTAATAATTACAAAATTAAATATTATTGCTTATTAAATACAGAATTTAGAAGATCAGTTAATAATTCTGGATTATTTTGTTGTGGTTAAAAATCTTGTTTATTTCTGAATATTTCATATACTTGACACAAACGAATGAATAGCATAGAAATAGATAGGGTTGGAACAAATTCGGTTTGTTTAATGGAACAAACAAGAATCATAGTAAACAAAGTCGATTTTGAGTTTTAGAACATATTTGTTACCCTGGTAATTGACGTAGCATATGAAGAACGATTTAATGCGATATTGGTTATTGTTACTAAACGTACACAATAGGCCTTCGTACTTTGTAGTACAGCAATACTGTACTTCTTTGTAGTTACACTGTTGAAAATTTTATGTTCTGAAAGTTTTTCTATAGAGTAGGGGTGGGAGACTCTGAACGGAGGGTGACTCTGAACGCAAGTAAGCTCTTGTATTTATCCTCGTCGCTGACAGAAGTATATTTGGTCAACTAAAGCGATCTAGGAAGGTTCCTACATTGTCTCAGTTCAAACAAACAGATATTAATGCTAACAAGGCAGACAGATCTCTGATAATAAATCAACACAGAAAAACGTTACAATGCCGACACTATAAAAGTATCTTCATTACATTATATATACTCTTTGAGAAGTGGTTTAGTTTGCTGAAGATACTGCTGTAGTGTCGAACTGTAACGTTATCCTATGTTAATTTATTATCAGAGATCTGTTTGCCTTGTCAACATTAAAATTTGTGAGAAGGAACGTTATACTAATCGAAAGAATAACATTAAGCTTCCTCACAAATGGTCGCATTAGTTCGTTATTCCACCACCAGATGGCAGGAGGCTTTACTGCAATATTGCAATAGAGAGTATTTGCAACCATAGAGTTAGGAATATAAATAGAGGGAATCTTAGGCTGTTTTGTTGGAGAGGGGAATGAAGCCACGAGGCGGAAGGGACGAGGCATTTCGGGCATATTAACTGACCCCATATTTAGAGATCCTCTTTTCCGAGTATTGCCGCTGAGGTGCACTCACACTCCTATCGAAAAATGCAATCCTCACGTACTCGGTATAGAGGGACTCTAATGGGGCCACACACGATGGCTGCCTATGAACAGTAATTTGGCTTCATGTGACGTCATGTATGTTCTATCTATTTTCTTCCTAACTCTATGATTGCAACCTATCTGGACAGAAAAAGTGTTCAGCGCTGTAGCATTTCACGCAAGTGACAAGTATGCATCTACAGTTTTGTACCTGATTTGGCAAAGGATCAAAGTGTGCCCTCCTCCTCAGTCTTACTGTCACATCCGAGCATATCACAACACCCGATTGCCACAGCGGTGGAATGGCCGCGCTGCTGCTGGTAATCAAGGTTTGTCCTCCCAGGACCCCCGACCTGACTCTGGTAACTTTTATATACGAGTATGTCAAATACCTCGTTTAGACTCATCCCCACCGTGAGAATCTGTCCAATTTGAAGACTGGTATTATATAGCAGAAGTGAAAATTATTAATGCCAATATGCTTCAACAAATATGACCGAATCCTGGATATCGCAATGACATTTGCCAAGAGACAGGGGCGGAACTAGTATTTTCTTGAGGGGGAGCAAGTCTGAAGAATTCACCAGGGATCCTACCGGTATTATCGTGCTAAATGAAATTTTAAAGTATAACATTTATCACATTCCCCCTATTTTTGCTGTTGTATCATGGAAATATGAATACAGTATCCCCCAAAATTGAAATAATGTTTAAAAAAATATAATTTTCCTTGAAGGGGGCACATGCCATACAGGGGGGGGGGGACACTGCATAGAGACCAGGGAAGCTCATACTAAGCACTTGTAGATATAAGGTTGCCAAGTGAGCTTTCAGAGTTGTTTCACACATGTGCTTACAATTCATAACCTTATTTCGCAAACCTTATTCCGAATAATAACGGGTTGAAATCGTGCAGTTTATTTTGACTATCCCTGTATATATTATTTGTGTCAAGGAAAAAACAATGCAATAATTGCAGTGATATCTATCCAGATGAACTTTTGAAACTAAGTTCTATTTCTAAGTTTTATTCCTTCCGCTTGGGAACATGAGGGGGAGGGAGCACGGAAGCTGAATTTTCGAAGTGTTTGTTCCGTTTTATTCTTCCGTATAGCTCCTATTCTTTTCTGTTCCTTTTCTCCCTAAAAAAAAAAGAGAAAGATATTCACAAGAGAATTCAGAGTGCGTTTGCTTCCTCCATCCCTGTTCATCCTTTGTCCCTCTGCTTCGGTGTTTAAATATTCAGATAGCAGGAAACTTCAACCCGAAGCGCGCGAGTCTTAACAAGTAGAAGATAGGTCCGCTAGATGGCTGTTGCGGGACTATAGTAGAAAGATTAGCTGTTGCTGTTGCTGCTACTGCTACGTCTATAGCAGATAGTCCTATGTTTGATTTTTCTTTTTGTTTTCGTTCCAGAACAGATTCTTTCCTTCCTTCTGTTGATGGTAACTTCCTCACACAATCTGAGTTCAGGTCATACAGATAAGAAAGGGGTTACTTAAAGTTGTTGGTACTTACCCAAATATTGCTGCTTCCAGATACTCGTTGGCCTTTTTTTTCGAAGAAAGGGAATAACCTCTCTGAACGGGTTGGGCTTTTTAAAATATCTAAGAAGGAGACCGTCAATCAGATCATATCGAAACCTACCCTAAAATTTCGCTGGATAATCTACGTCCTATAGAGAGGTAATATACATATAAAGCTGCCTATATTAACTCCAAGGTACCGAGATAGAGGCTGAAATATTGGTCAAAGTATATAAAAAGTTTATTTTTATGATTCGATCAACAGAAGTCGCCTATACTTTACATTCATCCTGGAATGAAACACTGTCGAGTTATAGCGACACGTCCCACAACGCAGCACGACTAGGCAGGGACGTATCTAGAGGGTTTAGTCCTCCGAAATTTATATATATATATTTTTGTAAAATCCATATAATTTGCCTATTTTACAAAAAAAAAAGAAAAGAAAAGAATTTCCGGAGATTCAGACCCCCTTCGTTCCTGGCGAGTAAGTAGACATGTAGTCGAAGTGTTGTCAAGCTCAGAGTTTCATCCAAATGATTATCGCATGCAAAAAAGGCGCTAGCAAATTCTGCGCACCTATTTCCTTTGTCCCTTTTGCCTTCCTACACCGACGATGTGTAGTGCATGCACAAAACAGTACAAAAAGAAAATGTCTTGCAGCCCTGCCTTCATGACTCGTCGCAGGAACGTCGTAAATAAAAGGAGTCTAAAATGTCACAGGTAAAGTTACTGAAATGTGACGGGTTTAACCTTCAGCAGCAAATGCTGTGAAACCTTATATTAGAACGGCGCTGTCCGTCCATAACTTTCAACTCAGAAACTACTATGGTCAGTGGTGTCAGGTTCCCGTCGCAATATTTCCCTCAAAATACTGAAAATTTTCCCGTTTTTTGTAAAAATTTCCCGGGTTCTATTTTTTTTTTAATGTAATGGAAATTTAAAACTAAATGTGCCAAAAAGATGCAACAAAATTTCTCGATTTTTGTTTTTATTTTCCTTTCACCTTTTTTTTTTTGGCCCAGATTTTCCCGTTTCCCGGGAAATGTCCCTCCGTCTGACAACACTGACTAGATCTAAGAAAGTGATTAAGATGTGGTTGAAATAGTCTCGGCAAGACGAGTTCAAATCCGTTTCATTCATTCAGATCGTAGGGGCGGTTCCCGAGTTTCGGGGGAATTTTCAATTTTGGAACTATTAGGCTAGGTAGGTCGTTCGTTGAGATATCGTTTGAAAGGTCTCAGCAAAACGAATTGAAAGCTGTATCATTCATCCAGATCACAGCGGCGTTGCCAGAGATAGGGGAAATGTTCAACTCAGGAATATAATAGGGTTATAATGATGCTTGCATGAGATGTCGTTGGAAAGGTCACGTTGAGATGAGTCAAACCCGGATAGATCATACACATTGCAGGGCGGCTCCGGAGATGGGGCAATTTATAACTACTACTAGGGCTAGAAAGATGGCTAAGGTCTCGCCGTAATTTTTCTAACGGAATTTCCATTATTTAAATAAGATTGTCGATGAAGAAGCCTGGCGGTAGCACATGTGCACAGTCCCCCAACTTGGCTCCCTTTATAACATGTTTTAATAGCGCATGAAGAGCATTTTTTCAGCTTAACAAAACAAAAATAATTCTGCTTTTTTATACCTGAAGTGAGATACGTTAAGTGAGATTTATAATTTAAAAAAGTAATCTTTATTCTTTATATTTCTTGTTATTTTTTTAAATGGTGGAATTGATTTTCGTAAGATGAAACAAAAGATATTCGAAGGAAAGACAAAAGCTCATAAATAATTTATTGAAATCTTACGGAAAGAGCAATAAATCAGTAAATAGACTTGAGGCAGTATTGATTGCATTTTTGAGAGGACATCTGATTTATATCTAATGTCCTCTACCCGTACGTTGAGCGTTTACTCACCAAGAAAAGGATGAACTTTGAAAGGGAACTAGATTAATGCATGAGTGGTTTTAAAACCATTATTCGGCCACAACACTTACTGACATTTAATGAGTAAGTGTTGTTAGTACATTTAATAGTTAATGGAAATTTAGAAAGTACGGCCCTCTCAAAATCAATGTCCTCTGAATTCTAATGGAAAATTCTGACACATTCATATCAGAGCTGAAGTGGATCACCCCGTCATTCGGGTCAAGTTCTGGACCGAACCACCAGGTCTATGTTTGGACCAGCCCTGACCCGGTGACCCACAAGGGAAGGTGGAGGTTTTATTCTGTCTGTGTTGCGTTTGAACAGTGTTTCTTTCAGGGGTGACAGGAGTTTTAGCGCTCAGAGCACAAAAAGACTCCGATGCCGAAAAGATCCTGAGTTGAATTTGAATTTTACTCATGGTCTATAGGCTTCTAAAGCTCAGGGCAGAATAGGGAAGGGGAAGGATTAGGGAAGGTGTCGACCAGAGCCCATGTTGAAGATGCCATCTCGGGACTTGCCTGGTGTGACTGAGGAAAACACCTGGAAAAACCTCAGTCAGGAGGTCTGTCGCTGGGCTTGAACCCACGCTGATTCATATAGGTATTTAGAGATATGAAAAACAAAATCAAATTTGGTGATTTTATTTTATTTTCTTACTAATTTAATGCCTATCGGAGTAGAGTAACACTTTTTCTTTCCAAATATGCCATCCATGAAAATAGGAAAATATAGCAATCATGTGTCACCATTAAAATATATACTTTTGCAGATTAGCGGAATACCAGCTCTGTCCATACGGTATTGTTGCAACTATGCCATAACACGAAGCCACCTATCATATATTCAAACAATGTAGTGCTAATAATGCTTTAGAAACAAAATTCATATAAAGAATATGAAACAAAATCATTTTTTTAAATATTAACCTATAAAATCACCGGGATTTATAAATTAAAAGAAACATAACTTCTAATATTTATCTTATTTTCAGTGACTTCAGCAGCCTAATGTTGATTATATATACGGCATCCATTATGTTAACAAGATGTTATTTTATTGTTGTTATTGCTTATAATTCCCTCTTATTACTCTGATATATCTCCCACTGTTAGACTTCAGGCTTAACATATCCCTTTCTATACATCTATCGCCTTAGGTACTTGTAGTTATGATCATGTTTCAATATTTGCCCTCGAGATGGAAGCACAAGCACTAACCGCCGTTGATATCAACGTACTTGTGGTTCCACCTAAGGGAAGAAAAAGTTAACAACTCGTGTTTTTTTTTTTTTTTGTATATTGCTGAACTTTGATTCTCTTTTTTTTTTGTATATTGCTACCTAGGAAGAAATTTTATTATAGTAAAAAGTAGTACCCAGTTAAAGAATAATAGTCAGGGGCGATTCGTCAATTTTTAATCTGAGGAACCTCGTCCGTTTGAAATGAATATTCTTTTGTGAATATACAATATCCTTGATGTTTCCTTATGACTCTCCAAAAATGTAATCATATAAAAGTGTTTGCATGGCTTGTTCTGCAGAATCTAGTTATGGTATTTTCCGTAAACATTATAACATACCTTTCCATGATCTGTACATCCATTGCAAAATGCAGGGTATCCATGAAATAATGACATAGGATTCGGGAGATGATTATATACATAAAAAACAACAAGAAAATCTCTTTGAAGAAATTCCGACATCTGCTTAGTGTCGGAGTTAGAGGTGTTTAAAGTCACGGCGGTATCCTCACAAATGACGTCATCCAGATTATAATGTTAGGGACATTTATTTTTTCTCAATTCCATGTCTGTGCTCTTAAATTGAATTTTATTTATGGTCTTTAGGCATCTAAGACTCAGGCCGGTATAAGGGAAGCGGAGAAATTCGGGAAGGTGTCGGCCAGGGCATATGTTGAATGTGCCATCACGGCATTTGCCTGGTGTTACTGAGGGAAAAAATACTGCGAAAACCTCAGTCAGGATGGTCGGCTGCTTGGATTGAGCCCATAACCTCCCGAATGCTACGCCAACTCTCCACCACTGAGCTACGGCGGTTCGGTGATGTGTTCTTAAACTTTCAAAGTTTGTGAATTAAACTTGTTCAGTATTTGCCTTTTTTTTTATGGTGTCTTTCATTCCTTAAAATTTCAAGCAAAAGGCTCGTGTATCTTGGAATATAGTCTCTTGTACCTTCAAACATACACTTATAAAAGGGACATTAAATAAAATAGGCCACAAATAAGTATTTTGGGAAATATTTTATTAATTTAAGTTCTCTATGTGTGAAGTGAAAAAGTGCGTGTTACTTTATGAAAGAAGTATTTTCATATAATTATGAAAAGAACTTAGTTTTCAGCACTAAAAGAATCATTAATAGGTCTAAATAAAAGCCTAGATGTGTGTTAATTTGTTGGTTATTGTTCTGGTTATGTTTTTGGTGCCATGTGTTTTGTTTTATCTTTCTTCAGTTCTTCAAGATACATGTTCCAAGGTACATGATGTGTGCCTGTTTCATGATACAAGAGGTAGTACGAAATCACAAACATGATGGCATACTGAAAATATTACATGTAGATAGGCAATTTGTGTTATAGAAAAACTTATCTGATTCTCTTGCATACGGTTACTATTACATATGAAAGAAAACAGTTATGGTAAGGACGTTTAAAAGTAATAATTTAATCTGAAAATGGTTACTTTTTAGTATTGTAAATGCTGTTATTTTTTTCAATTAACTCAACACACAGCCATCCGAATACAACAAAACCACGGGGCTACTTACTGCCTAGAAAGTGTACGAAGTGATCGTTATATAGCATAGGGGGTCAGAAACATAAGACTGTTCCAAGGTACACTATGATCAAGGTGCAACAGTCTCTCCTACATCAATTTGAGTTATGTTTATAATTGGTGAATGCAACTTACAGGATATTTTTATGCTTGCACTATTAAACCAGTTAATTCCTTAACAACGAAATTCTTATGCCCCTATCAGCTGTATGCAACTAGTCGCGCGACTAGTTTCCTGGTCGCGTCGACAAGAAAGCCAGTCTCATGGCCATGCGACCAGCCTGTCGACTTTTAGTCACACAGGGGACCAAAGGGTCATTGCAGTATATGTATCCTATTAGCCGCAAGAGACTAGTCGCGTGATCAGTTAATAAATATACTGAGTGCGCATGCGTAGCACAAGTTTGGACAATCAGTTTTCTCTCATTTGTAATGTGAATTGTGTCTTACGTCATAAACCATTTTACTTTCGTTTATGACAATGACCACTGTTCATGAAATTGAAAAAAAAAACTATAGTGAATGAAGACGTTGAACAAACTGTGCGCACAGAACCTTCAAACTTGAAGGAATGCACTAATTTGATAGAAAATAAAGTTAATACAGAGGACTTAATTTGTGAAGTGATAAAAAAAACTGCAACTTTGGATAGCAGGTTAGAATCATAGTCAGACAAGATTGAAAGGCTTAAGTGCTTGAACAATATGTTGAGAAACTTTATTTCTGATGTTGACAATAAGCCAGTATATGAGAAGAACATCTTGGGTACGATTGCTTTTCAATAGTCGGTTATATTAAAAAGGGATTGGTCGCGCCACTGATTGCAAGCGCATATAACCAGCCATCGACTAATTGGGCTTATAGGGCCCTTAAGTTTCAAAATCTGTCTATGTGGCACTTCGTCAATCAAAAACGTTGCTTAAATAAATGTATCGGGCACTACTTTGAATGTGATTTCCGAGGCCGCTTACGTCATTATGAGTCAAATTAAGAGGTCATTTCTGACAATGCCTAAGTGAATTTCAGCTCCTGTATCTTCGTAACCAATCAGATGTCGGAATTTGTTCAAACGAACTTTTTCTTCTTGTTTTGATGTAAATTTGAAGTTCGCATCAATATTCCGAAGTTTGGGTCATTATTGTGGGGACACCCTGTATACACAACAAAGAATGTTAGCCTTCGAGGAATTTTTCTATCAGTTCTCGGGGAGCATTTATTGGTGTCCTTATTAATGGAATTCTATTTCATATATTGTATTAGCAACTTTTATTATCCAGTTTGGATTTCATTTTGTTATTGTAAAAACTTGTAGGATGATTTACAAACGATTGTCGTTTGAGCAGTCTGTTCCTTTACTGCGCCCAATATTTTGAAATTTTCTACTTTCTTCAATTTCCTTTCGTGTTGAATACTATTATATTTGATTCTAGGTAGCAAAAGGTACAAATGCATCTTTATTGCTACAAGATGTTTAAATACATACAAATTCGATTTCACATTTCCTTGGGTTAAAAGAAAGTATTTCTTTCATTAACAATTTCAAATTGCTGAGTTAATTAGTAGGCCCCACTGCTTTAAAGAATCTTTTAATATTGCTAGAAACCGGAGGTCCCCAATGATAGAGGGTAGGCCTAGCACGATATTTTGTGTGTGTCTGTGTGTGATGTGTGCGTGTGCATGAGCGGCTTAAAAGTACAATAAAAGAAAAGTAATAACTTAATATTTTTCTATAACTTGATCATCGTATACAGTAACTTAAAATGATTTTCTAACATATCTAGTAAACTTCGATATGCGCTCCATTAGTGCTACGAATGACATCCAAGCTGCATGTATTGCATTGCAGTCCATTCCTTTGATAATATTGTAGGGGTCACAATATCAATAGCAGCACGAATGCGATGGTGTAGCTCTGGAAGGTGGCGTACTGGAATTCGTTACACTTGATTCTTGACAAGACCCCTAAAGGAAAACGTACAGTGGAGTAAGATCTGGAGATCTAGGGGGCCAAGCAATTGCATGAGAACAGCTCCCAGTCCAGTGTTCAGGAAATCTCGCAGCTTCTGCGCGTAATGGCACTGACCAGATAGTTCACGCAGTCGTTCGTTCCATTTAATAATCAATGCGTAAGTCGTGACTTGTCTGTTGGTCGCAGTTGGTACTCTTGTAGGAAGCGATGTACCAGTGTAACGGATTTCAGTTTAGCGAGAGAAAACACAGAACGCTTTCTGATATGGACTCCATATTTTACTTCAACGCTCTCTCACGGGAATGTTGCAGGTACGCGCATGCGCAAGTTGTGTGACGCAATGCAGACTGTACGAACAAAAATAACTTTTTAAAACTGCGATGTATTTTATTGAGTAGCTTATTTAACGGTAAAGAATTATTAATGTTTCTTTTCTTATACTTTTAAGTCGGAGTTTCCGCGCAAGATAAACAATACACTGAGGATTTATTAATAGTGTTCTGCCATCTATCGTTCGAGATCGTCTCTTTACTTTCACCTTAATAATTTTTAGACCTTCATTATCTGAGTTTGCTACCACTGGTATTCGTTATGGCGTTAGGTTGTTAGCATTGTGAAGTGAAAGTAAAGACTCTTTCGGTTAAAACTTTTTTTTTGGCTTGTACAACTTTTATATCAGCTTATCCCATTAGTAATGTCGTATTTTTGCACCATGAGGAAAAGAATGATAATTTACCGGGAGCGCTACAATTAGTTAGGAAACAGTCTACATCGGACTCCACAACACACTGCTACCTGTCAATAAGTTGTTGAATCCCCGGGTTTGGAGGAAAGGAACTGAGTCACTGTTCGTCGTACATCATCCTCATTTTGCAGTGTTCTCTCAGAAAGGTGGTTTTACAGGTTGCGAAAAGGTCAGTAGTCTGTTGGTGTAAGATCTAGTGAAAACACCGGGTGGGGGAGTTTCTCCCAGGAACATTCTCGATCTTAGCACAGGTCCTTCTTGCCGTGTGTGGGAGCGCGCTATCACCGTGGATGAGCACACCCTTCTGATTAACCAGAGCATGATGTTTCAGCAAGAATGCAGTCCGTAGGTGTTGAAGCTGCTGACAGTAGACATCTGCATTATTGGTCTGGTTAGATGACAAAAGCTCAAAATTGATTTTTCCACGAATATCCCACCAAACGCTCAACATCACTTTGCATGGGTATAGATCCTGTTTTGGCACAGTTCCTGCGAATTCTTCTTTAGGTATCCACTGCCGTTTGCATGTAATGTTATGGTAGAGGACCAATTTTTCATCTCCTGTCACCATTCTGTTCAGAAATGACTCACGTCCGTGACGGGTGAGCAGAGAACTGTAGATATCAACTCGTTGCTGCTTCTGTTGAGGTGTTAACGCATGGAGTACCCATTTTCCTAGTTTCGACACATACCCAAGGTCCTTCAGATGACGATGAACGATCGAATTGGTGATATGCAGTTCGCTGGCCAGTTCTTCAACAGTTTGCATTGGATTTGCCTCCACCGCTACTCGCAGGGCATCGTTGTCTAGCTGCACAGGTCTTCCTCCCTTCTTGTGGCTTATCAATGAGACTGCTGTCCCTAGACCGAAATTTCTGTAACCGCCTGTGGCAATTTCGCATATCCACAGCACCCTGACCATATGCGGCATTGATGATTCGTGCCGCTGCGTTGGGTGGATGTTTCTGGCGAAATAAATCAGCATGACATGCCGTATGTGGTCCTCCGACACTGCCATCATCAAACACAAGCCACACTTCCAAAACGTGAAGTAGACCGTTCTGCTTCTACACACTATTGGACAACCAAATGACCTATATGAGGCATCTACGGCAAGTGCCATCTACTGCACTGTTCGCTCGTCAGATGGTGTCATTGCAGTGGTCATCGAATATACGACATTACTTATGGGATAAGCTGATAAATTAACCGATAAATGGAACTCGTTCAGCTTTCTTGAAGATACCACAACATTCTAGCTCATTTGACTAGTTCAGCGACGACTCACAAAAGCAGAATTATACACCAGTACTCGGGTTACTGAAATAATCAAGAGCTGCCTGCATATACATATTTTTTTATCAATTTGTTCCTGCAGTTACTTAATAATACTGCAACAGTATATTTACATTACAAATGTATAAATATTTATACACTAACATATACTTACGCAAATATAACTGATTTAACTCCACTTTCGGTTATTAACTAAACATGGTATTCATTTTCTATAACAATATAATAATGAACGGGCAAAAACGCTATAAGAATTTTTGAATTCATTTATGATATGCAGACATACAATATAAATAAAGCATCAGCCACCGATTCCTTGTGAGTTTAGTAATTTTGTTTTCAATTAAAATATTTAATGTGATGTTATTGTCTAATATTTTTATTGATTCTACTTTCTTCTTTTACAGGGCGATATTTTTGGTGGTCTAAACGATGGCTTGTTGAGCAGAGCGGAGGCGCTGGCAGCGGTCGACATAGGCAAGCACCCAGCGACATCTACTCCGGGCCTTCCACAGCTCAAGCATGACATGATGTATCATCATGGAATGGCCGCTCCCCACCCGGGTCCCAATCCACGACCTCACCAAGTTAGTATAAGCTCATTAATACCATTTTTTCTTGTTGATAGTGTACCTAAAACATACTGTCAATCATTATTTGTTTTCTGAAATTTAAGTTTTGAATTTCATTGTCCAGAAGATCCTTAGAATAAATAAAGACTTTGCTTACAATGAAACCGTTCTCCTCTGAATTTGGGGTTGCGGAGGTTTCTACCTTTAGAAAGCCCTAGAATTTAAAATAATTTAATTAACTCCCTTGTTAACCACATAGATAGCAGCACTTGACTGGATTTTACTATCGATTTCATTGTAGCGGTCTTAACTAAAATTGGTTGTTTCTCAAATTGACTTGCACCACTTTTCCTTTCACTGTCTCATTTTGTAATCATAAAACATATTTGGCCTTTTAACTTCTTAGAGATTCTGTCAGATCCCGCAAAGGGGGACCAGTATCACCCCTAAATTCTTGATACTTTCCCGATCCTCTACCTAATACATCCCTGTCTGAGCCAAAGATGCCAAAAGGCAGAAATAAAATCCAAATTCTTGAGCACACACCGTCAACTCATGATTTTTTTAGGATTAAAATGGACTGATTCTTTGCAAAACTGGTCTTACAAGTCCTCTCAATTATGGCTTAAGCCCCCCACACACCTCCACCATACACATCAAAATAATATTGTCCTTAACCATTTTCCAAAATAGTATACTCGGCGACTTAAAATGGGTGGATTTATTAACTGACTTTCAAACGTGTCAAGCGCCGTTTTCTTTGGAACGAAATGTGCAGGTTCTAGGTCTATACTTATAATAGCACATCGAATGTTACGTCTGCTCTTTCAAGAGCACAAACATTTAATAAAATCTCATCAACAAGGCTGGCGAACAAATCCTTAATTTGCGTCTTGAGTTCTAAGGTTCAAGTATAGAAGACTTAATGTTATTTCACTGCTCCTTGTAGGTTATAGGAAAAAGCTCGCATCGCGGATTTGACTCAAAACTACATTCTGTGAGCGCCGTGGTTCGAAATCAATTTTTTTTTTTACTGTTCGCCCATGCTGAGAATATTAGCTACCTTTTCGAGTGATGAATGGTAATTGCATAGCACAATAATCGGGATTCCAGTCAGAAACATCGTTCCTGATAGAACATATGATCACCTCAAATACATTTGTTCCAGTTACAATAATTTCGTACCCAGTTACTGTGGATCAGTTGTAAAGTCTTGGCTTCGCATCCAGAAAGTACAGGAATCGATCCTAGTGGACGACCGTCCTGGCTGAGGTTTCACAAGGGTTGTTATTAGTCATGCTGGCTAACTTCAAAACTGAAGTTCGTACCTTCAAAAATGAACCTTATCAGACTTATTCGCACATTCTCGTCTCTGCGCTCTACCGGCCTGAGCCAAACAAGCTTTAAAGACCGTAAATGCAGTTGAGGGGTTTAGCAAAGGGATGCAAATGGTATATGAAAATTAGAAAATGCGAATTCATATTTTATGTATAACACGAAATATTAGTATAACAAAGACAGATTGATCCTTGATGCACCTTTGTACAAAATATGAAAATTTAATATTTTTATTTTTCAAATGTCAATTGCATCCACCACATCCCTTAAGTCCCTCAATTAAAAATAAACAACAGTTTAGAACTCTTTCAATATTGAAAGCGATATTCAAGAGGTAGGCATTCGTAATGAATACTGGCTTGATCTTGCCCTGGCTAGAACCCAATGACGAACGTTTGTTACTGCGGCGATGAATTTGTTAGCTCCGTAAGCCATAGAGTTAGTTAGCATTGTTCTATTACTTCTCTGAAACATTCACATATCGAATTTGGATTTATTTATGACCTTTAGGTAATTCATCATCAAGCCATTCCACATATCGAAACAACGACTATTTCTCTTGTCAACACTGGAAATTTTAGGTTGATAGAATTTTATTTGCGAAGAATTAATGTACCTTCGGCGTAAATCCGAAGAGATTCGGACTGTAAGTTTAAGCAGTCAAAAGAAATTAAACCACTTTTAAAAAATGCAGTAACATGTCAGAGCAACAAAATGCTGGTGTTAAATCAACACTTCTCGCTGTTCCAGGGCAACCATAACTTTTTTTTTTGCGTTAAACCGACAGAAGAATCGTTGATTTCGTTGATTCATGTTGATGCAACACTGTCATATGACACCCTCCATTATGTTGAGTATTGACAACACATCCGTTGTGTTGATTTAACACAAAAAACTGGTGGTCGCCCTGGTACCCTGAAAAGTGTTGAATCAACAGAACTATTTTCTGCTGTGTAGACAATTTTGCTCACAAGAGTGAAGAAACCTTATTTAGTAAATAACTTATAATCTTTCAGTCGGCACAAAATAAATATTGTGTAGATCAACAAATCTTAGATAACAGTCTAATTTATTATTGCTTGCACTGGGAGAAAGTTGTACGATTTATTTAGTAAACATTTATTTTCAATTTCTTAATTTTAACTATTTAGTGCTCTTTTTAAAAATTTAATTTTTAAAACTTAATTTTAAATTTTATTTTTAGCTCGTTTCTAAAAAATAAACATTTTTAAGAAAAATGGAATTTGATTTGTAACATTTTAATATCCTAGCTTCTAGACCACACAAACAACTTCGCTGTTGTGCGGATTGCATATAGAACAGGAATCGTTGTAGTATTTGACCCTATTCAACAGTTACACGAAAAGAAGTTCTTTTTACATTCTTTTCTGTAGTTAACAATGATTCGCGGTGTCTTCAAATCTGGGAACGTTAATTTAAGTCATTTCTCGACGTCATACAGTCATTAATATTTCGAAAAGCGGCGTAAGTCGGGTGATAATACAATATTCTATTGTTACTTGCATATATTTCTATATATTTATATATTTTAAAACCCTATTTTAATTTTTTTTAAATACAGACTTCTTTATCCTAAAATAAATACTAACCAGTAATGACATGGGGTTTAGCTGGTTGCAGAACACTTTAGGATTTGGGTCACAAAATATTAACTAACTCTATGGCTTATGGAACTCACAAGTTCATCGCCGCAGTAACAAACTTTCGCCATTGGATTCTATCCTCGGCAACATCAAGAAAGTTTTCATTATGAACACCTACTTCTTGAAGATCTCTTCTAATATTGTCCTCCCAAGGACGTCTCGATCTTCCCAATGATCTCCTTCCAACCAGGATAGAATATAACTTTCGTTTTACCCCCTCCGAGCTAAATGGCCATTGGTCGTCGCGATTTAATTATTTTTCAACATCTAATTAATCTTACAGACCGTGGAGTTCTTCATTATGCAGTCTCCTCAGTTCTCCAGTCATCTCGTCCCGTTTCGGCCCGTACATCTTTCCAAAAACCTTATTTCCAAACACACGTAATTTATGTTCATCTGCTCCGAATAGCGAAATAAGTAAAAAAAAATAATAAAAAACTCTTTAAAGGCACTTTTCTTAAACAATTCGTACGAAAAAGTAAAAAATAATTTTGTTTTGCATGACTAAAAAGAAACATGGGGCGCTCCAATTGAAGAATTTATAGTTACTTTATATGAGAGAGCGCCCCATGCTTTTCTTTTTAGTTATGCATATAAAAATATTTTTTAATTTATAGTACGAATTGTTTAAGTATGTCTTTAAAAAAGTTGTGTATTATTTTTTTCCTTTGTATGTTTATCGTTTTATTTCTATTGGAATCAACACAATAACGTCCTTTATACCAGTGTTTTTCAACCTTTTAATACTCACGGCAAACTATAGAGAAAAATCGGGAAGGACTGGGAACATTCCAGTAAATTATTTGATGTTCAAAATGTGCTACCATCCCTTCATATTCTAGTTGTTTGGAAAGTGCCAAATCCACAAAATATAGTGTATGAATCTGCCGAGAACCGGCACAACCAGTCCGCGGATCGCCGGTTCAAAACCATTCCTTTATACAACGCAGAACGAGTTTCATCGAAATCGGCGCATCTATTGAAAAATTATGGCCAGACAGACATTGAAAAAGAAACATGCGTATAGATTGAATCGAAAACTTCTTTGTTCTTTTAAAGTCGATTAGAAAAGATTTAGCAAGACTTCACTGATGATTTGATAAAAATTTCGTTCGCCATTCCAGATAGTATCAAACTAAACATCGTATGCGAGATAGAAATGAAGATGTTTATAACGCGAGTTGTCTGGAATTTTCAGCTAACCTGAATTCCAGTCTGCACAGTGGAGCATCAGCTAACTCAGCCGTTTCCTATATATTTTCCCCGCTCTCTCTACCTTCCTCTACACACATTTTCTTTTGTATTACCCACCGAGGGCTGCTTTAATGTCCAAACTCTAGAATGCGTTAGCTCCGACGGCTACATGAGTTTCCAAATGAGTGCCGAAGCTAATTACCTTTTGCATCGTGTTAAACTACTCAACTTCAGCCCTCGGAGACTCTAATAGGAAGGCAACTTCATCTGCTTATTTCACGCGTTAGAAGCTCAAACAGAGTAGTCTTGTTTTTGTTTGTGTTTTTGTGCTGTAGACGAGGAGATACAGAGAGAGAGAGAGAGAGAGAGAGAGAGAGAGAGAGAACCGAATGGATACTCACGTTCTTTGAGTCTGTGGTACTGTTTTTTTTTCTATTATCGTTATTGTTGATGTGATGTTTTATAGTTTGATACAGAAATGTAGGCGAAAAGAAGTAAGAACGGATTTAATGTAGAAAAGCTATGGTAGTCTTTTTATTGTGAGTGGAAGTACCCATTGCTTTCAACGGGATAATCATGTAGAACTAGATCCTTCAAGGAAAGGTCAGCCATCTTCATTCGGCTCTTCCTGAAGCATTTTTCATTATCTTGACGTACGAATTTTCCGTCTGTAAGTATCAACTGTAATCTCCCGCTTCTATTTTCCACTCAGGAATGTATTTAATGTACAATTTCTACATAACCTCTCCTGTACAGTTCCTTCCTCTTTTCCTTTTTAGTCTTCTTTATTGATATTCTTTTGCCTTTCGTTCAGAACGACCTCATTTGTTATTTTTTTTATTTTTCCTAATTTCCCCTCCATGTCCTTGTTTCGAAAGCTTCCAATTTATATTTTAAAATTCTTGTTGTAGAGGTCACGTTTCCGCTCCATATTGCACAATACTCTAGAGCACGTTTCATGTCTGTATTTATTAGTTTTACCAGATTTTGCAAGAGTAAGAGTAAACCTGTTGTCTGTTTTCCTTTCCAAAATTTTAAGTTTAATCTAGTTTCGTTTGTCTCTGTCATAATTCCTTTTATTACTTATTTTTATAAATATTTTTATACGTTTCATGGTGGGGTATGTATACAGGATGATTCCCAACTATGAATATAGACTATGGGAGTTGGCTACTCACACAGAAAAAAGTTATTTTAATTTTATTATGTCAAAATAAATGTCTTATTTCGGAGCTAACCACACATACAAATGTGACTTCGCAGAGCTACCAAATATGACGTATGGGCTTATCAAATCACAATCAAAATTGTAATCAAGAAATGATGCGCATGCGCAAACAAAAGTCTATGTGCCATGTTGAAAGATAGCACATAGACTTTTGGTAGCACATAGACCTCAAATGTATTTCAGTAAAGTTTGGGATTCAAGAATATAGCTTGCACATGCGATATCTATGCTACTCTACTGTCAAAGATATTGTTGATGTAGGGAATTGTGATCAGAAAGAATAATGGGGCTTACACAAAGATGACATCGCTAGGCGAATACTTTCTGGGCGTAACAAAAAGGTTGAGCACTTTAGAGGTACCTAGTCCCCTTTGCGAAACACATTCTTACCTAACGTTAGGACTTGTCTCACACTCGCTTACATATCTATCATGCAAAGGACATAAAATGGGGTAACGGAAAACATAACAAATACTTTTCGGGGTAAAAGATTATACAGACAAATAAAAGTCTCGGCTAAGATCGACGGCGCAATAAGTAGAAAGAAGCTAACCTAACCTAAACCAATGTGTCATTACTCCAAACTCTCAGTAACCTCCGTATGACGTCTATTTCTTGATAATGACATTCTTATATGCGGAATCCTTGACACGTCTGACGCCATAGTCGAGATACTTCAGTAAATAGGTTACAGTCTGGTGTGGGATAACAAGAAATAGCTGTGACTTGTTGCGAAAGATGTCTACAGGTGGCAGTACTCTCATACGTCGAGGTGAGCAGCGCAACCGAAAATTGACGGCGTTTCAGTGCAATGTGAAAACACTACAGCACTATGGGTTAGAGGAGCAGTGGGTAGTGGGGTGATGTTTGTTACCGATTTTTTTTTGACATTCTTTCAAAGGAACTTTTGTGCTAGTGTGAGCAATCACCCTTCTAAAGTTTGTTCCCATATTTTAAAGTCACCTTTTGTATATCTCTGGATAGATGGCAAAAGTACATATGTAGATTTTGATAAAATCAAATTTGTTGTAGATATTTGGGTTAGTCTAAGTGAGGAATGTCCAACCTTTTGGTGCCATCAGACTACACTAAGATTTGTAAAGGCCGCAGTCACTTAGTTGGTCCATAAACAATTTCCTACGTTCTTCGGTTGCAGGATGATATTGAATTTTTAATAAAAATTTAAATTATGAAATGTTATTTTAAAAATTAAAAACATTCAAGACTTCTAGTTTTGAATATCTAAAAGGAAATATAAATAAAGAAACTATAATCTATCCCGCTATTTTATACGATAATCTATTGGTAATCTAATAAATGAAACTCTAAATTTGTTTGATCACATTAAGTGCGGAGAGAATTAGAAAAGCTTCAAGGATGAACATTGCAGTAAGCTACAGAGCTGCAAATAATCTCGTTACTTTATTGTCAGACCTTGTATATGTATTATACAAATCCACACATTTGAACGAATCACAACAAAACTATGATACTGATTATAAACTGCCTGCTCCTAAAATATTGATTCCGGGGATGGGCAGGCGGTTGACTGGTACCGTACTATTCTCCTAATCTACAAGATACTATCACAATATTCACAAGTCAATTTTCATTATTCTAGATTGCATATGAGCAAGGATCTAACTCCTTCTGGTATCCCATGTAACCTCCCTGGTAATCAGCTGGTTGGAGAATGTACTTCCAAAAGTTGAGTGTTCATAAGCTTTTGAATTTGGCTTCAGAAAAATACTGATAACCGTATGTGCTGCCAATACAATACATTTCCAAAGAGATCAAAACTATGATTGCGCCAGAACACCCCTGTGGTGGTGTAACCCCCCAGAAAAATCTCAACAACCCCCAAACTTGAAATTTTTTGCTGTGAAAAATCGATAAAAAAAACCGTTCAAAACACCCCACTTTACACCCCACCATACTGACAATTCTGGTGGAAACCCTGGGTCAAAATGTAGCCAAAGCTCTTTAGTTTCCAAATGTTGTATTTGATTTTGGTTTCATATATTTATAAAAGAAAATCTTTGTTTTCATTTTTGCATATAAATTTGGTACCTCCCAAACTCCAAAGTTAAATGTAACAAATTTCAGAAAAAAAAAAATATATATGTTCAGTTCTCATACTCTGAATATGTCACGGGTGAATGAACCTACGGCGGATGTTTCACTAAAAATAGAAAAGTGTGTCAACGGAAATGAAATATCTGAATATATGTGCATTCGTCAGAGTAAGGAAGAGCACAATATTTTTCTACAAAGCACTTTTTTGTAGCCCTTCCTTCATTGAGATGATGTTTTCTTGGTGGCATCCTTGATATATTCGACCGCAACTCAGTTGGTTGGCTTTGCAGTCGGGAGGTCATGGGTTTGATACCAGCGACCGACTATCCTGAGTGAGGTTCTTCGAGGTGACCAGGTAAATGCCGTGATGGTAGATCCAAATTAGGTCCTGATAGACTCATTTCTCCTACCCTATCTCGGCCTGAGTCATAGATGCCTAATGTCTTAAATATATTCAATTCAATGCATAAGAGAAGCTGATATGATGTTCTGAAATTCATATGCAGAAAACGAAAGATAATAAGTAATTTGCCCTATAAAGAGGACAAAGATTCAAATTTAGCATGTTATCACGTTTGTATTTTTCGTATGATACATTGTTGACATATTACAAGAAAACAGTGTTGCATAAAAGTGTATCAAATTCATTTGTAATGTAAAGGAAAGCAAAATGGGATTAAGAAATCATTCCAGAAAATCACTAACTTTATCAGATTACAAAAAAAAAGAAAAAAAAGAAAAAAGAAAACCATGTGAAATGAAATAAAACAGCACCTTTCAAAAACACAGAACTTTGGCTACATTTTCAATCCCTCGTAACCTCGAACCAATTTACCATCAACATCAAAACAACACAGTTTTGAAAGATTAACTGGACTCTTGAAATGTACGCTGTAAAAAATATTCGGAAGAACACTCCACCCCCTAGAGCTTGAAGTAACTAGAAAGACATTTTGGTAATTCTCTACACGTAGGAAGTATTAATAGACTATATTACAGATATGAAACAGTTGATTATATAAATATTGATTTAAATAGAACAAAATAATAAAATATAGCAACATTGTTAGCTGCTAAGAAATGCGGTTGGTTGATCCGCGCAAATATATAGTTCCGTGTTCTTGAGACAACTTCACACGAACATTATGAAAAAAACAGTTCTTATTTTTAAATGAAGAACAAACTATAATTTACACCATACCATACCACACCATACCATGTATTATTAACGCAATACCAATATACTTTTGAGTAATCGCTCGTAATGTTAATTTCTCCGTTTGCTAGCACACACATTTTGGAGTATCAACTTAAAGCCAGCCTCCTTTATAGACGTCAAAAACTGAAAAACTGTGTATCAAACATTTGTGTGAATAATTTATAATTAATTTTAGTATTAATTTCTATTGAATCTCACTAAAGAACTTTAGTACACAACAGATGACGCCGGTATAGGTGCATGATTTTTGGGGAAACTTAATTCCATAGTTTTCCTTCAAATTTTAAGAACCTGAACAACTGAAAAAGCATGGTACTGTTGTAGTGTGTTGTTGATGATTTCCAGCAAAGTACAGTTCGTAGTAGCCAAGAAATGTAAAACTTATGGGATAAATATAATGTTTGCAACGTGTGTGGAAGTACTGAAGCGATAAATAAAACATTGTTTTGAGCCGTGGAAGTATGAAAAAGAGAGATAAAGAGCAAAAGAAAAACAAGTGGAACTATTTCACTGCTTCCGCGTTGAATTCAGTCCCATAGAATGAGTGTTAAACATGACGTGTATTGAGTATATTAAGAAAAAATAATCTATCGTGACTTTACCTAGCTCGTACTCGTTCGCTCGACATTATATTCGTGATTTTTGTAGCGAAATACGAGTCACTGATAAGAGAAACTAAAAACGTTAATATTAGTCCGCACGGCACCATACTATTATGTGCTGATCAAATAGAATATGAACTATGGCTTTTCGCAACTCTTTTTGAGTTGCTGGCAAACGGTAGGTATTTATAGAGGTACCTGTATGAATCATTTACAATGGCATGAATGGTATAGAACGTGCATACGGCGTAATCTGGCACATCAGCTCCCATAAACTGCACCATAGCCAGGATTTCTCATAACCTATGATTCAAAGTGTTTTCAAAGGTTATTGTGCATAACTTATCAAGTACGTGTAATGATGCTCGCTATACTGATTTGTACCTGATTATTTAACTATTTTACATCTTGGTCTGTGACGTCACTGCAAACTTATCTTGTCAAAGAGTTTAGGAAGAGAAATGAAGACTTGCTCGGTGGTGGTGGTGGGGTGAAATAGAGTGGAAACTCTCAAAAGAGAGACAAAGAGAAGAATAATAAAAGTTAGAAAGAAAGAAAGAAAGAAGAAGCAAGGCAATAGCAGAGAAGGGGAACGATGGATAACCGTGCCGTGACGAACACTACCAACTAACCGAGCTTAAGCTTTTCTATCCAATTGATTTGTGAGCACCAAGGGTATCGTCTATGATTCACCGGAGCTTTTTCTTACGAGCTCTCCGACAAGCGAAAAACCCGGCCAAACGACCAAAGAATAGAGAGCCTCCAGACGGAATATTTCATCATTATTGCCCCCGACCGAAGCGCCCTCGGCCTTGTAAAGTGGATATTTGAAGAATAAGAACAATTTGGGTGGTAAATGGAAACGCATGAACCTGGCTCCTGGTTCATTTGTCTGTTGCCGCTGCGTGAGGAATGGCTATGAGAGCATGCCAGAGGACCTTTGCAGGGGAGAAAGTCTTTCTCTGTGAGTGTGTGGGGGAAGGGGGAACGTAGAGAACCAGCAGAATGGGGTAGTTTAAGAGAATGAGATACTTTCTCTTTCTCTCTATCTCTATCTTAGTTCGTTTTTTCCTCATTTTCTTTTACTACATACGATTTGGCTAGAACAGGAATAGTGATAATTCTGTGAACAATGAGAAACTAAAGAAAACGTGGCAACAGGAGTTATATTTCATTTTCAGTACATTATTTATCTATCAGTTATTTTATTACGTAAGGTTAGCATGAAGTAGAGATTTTTAACGTTAGATTGGCCGTGGTGGCTCAGTGATAGAGCGCTCGTCTCTGGTGCTTGGGGTCCTCGATTCGATCCCAGCTCATATCATCTGGGCTTTGTACTGGACAAACATTTTGTGCTGAGTTTTCTCAGGATTCTCCCATTTCCTCCCACTTTCTTCATTTCATCAATTCTCCCATCAACATCCATACGGACTAAGCCAAAATAAAATTTAAAATTCTAACACTGGATGGCAGCACTAGATACGTTTGTCTAATGTTTTTTTTTATCGTTGTATGAAATTGGAATGCTGCTTCTACAAATTCAAGCCTAGAGAATTTAAACTTTCGGAATAGAAAGTTCATTACCATTTCAAGACCGTGCCGATTTTTATTTTCTACTTTGTCCATTGTTGAAAGATCATTGTTGCTGTGCATGTCTAGACCGATAACAATGAAAAATGGATGCGTGCAGTAAAAAAATACTCTACTGCTTACGGTAAGCAGTGTTGCAAAGTTTCGAAGATATAGCTGAAAACAAACGGCTTACAAATAATTTTATGTTGAGTTGGAAACGCTGCATTTGGGTAAATGTTGGCATAGTCCGAGCACTCCGCTTCCCGATCTTCTTTTCTCTTGGTGCTCGAACAATGTTATTCCATAGGTTTACACTTAGATTTAGAACAGTGAAACGGGGTGGCCATTGAAACAATATGAACTCATTGTCATACTCCTGGAACCACTCTGTGACTACAGGAGCTTTGAGACAGGATCCGTTTTTCTGTAGAAACTGGTCATCTCCTTCTAGAAACGCTAGTTGCAGGAAGGGGTGTACATGGTCGCCAATGTGATTTAAATATTCTCTGGGATCCAGATGTTCCTTTAAAGGTATCATCTTCGGGTCCCAGTTTATTAGTTTGCACGCCATTACAATTTCACTATCACGAAGTTTCTTCGACACTTAACAGTTTGTGTCTATAGGCTTAGGGTAATTTCGTCACACGCAGATGATTACAGGCAATGAACACAATGATGACGAGTCACACTCCGCTATCACACCCACATCCACCGGTACCGATGCATGATTCGGATACAGACTCACGAGAGCTATTGGCATGGTATGATAGAAACCTCATCCTACTACTTTAACTCAATGGTCAACGTACTGATGGTCTGGTGTTGATGGCACTTTCGGGTGAGAATTCTTATTACAGGCTGTTAATATGAGGACTTTGGTAGCCAAAATCAGTTAACGTTCGACGAAACGTGTTCTGGAATACCATTTCGTAGATGCCGACGTTGGAATCGTCAATTATTTGTGTAGTTATGGCTCTCCTGTTTTCCTTCATAATCCCACTGGGGAGTGGTCTCTGGCGCTATTTCATCGATTTTGATATGACTTGTAAGTGCAGAATAGCTTTCTGCTGGAAGTCTCTTGCTCATCAATCCTTTCACGATGTACTCGTGAAACTATGGGCCTCGAAATGCCAATCACAGTAGCAGTTCATAAGTTCCATATTAGTGTTCATCAGTACTCATTTAATGTATTCTTTTAGCGGTTACATTTAGCAGAGTCTCTGGTTTCGATAATACGTGTGTTATTGATATAACTGAATGCTGATACACTGCAACACAATAGTGTGATTATATATAAGGTCCATTAACATATGTACTATATGGATAAGATCAATTAATTTGACGCTTTTTCTTCTTGTATTGCAGATGGGACACCACGGCATGGATGGTTTAGAAATGCTAGATCCTATCTCATCGTCTTCAATGACCACGCTGGCACCTATGTCCGACACGACAGGTTCCTCGCATGGACATCATCCACAGTTACACGGTCCAGTTTACTCCCATTCGGCAATGAACACAATGATGACGAGTCACCCTCCGCTATCACACCCCCACCCGCATCCACACCCACACCCACATCCTCCGGTACCGATGCATGATTCGGATACAGACCCACGAGAGCTTGAGGCATTTGCCGAGCGATTCAAACAAAGAAGGATCAAGTTAGGCGTGACGCAAGCGGATGTAGGCAAAGCACTGGCTAACTTGAAGTTAC
Source organism: Lepisma saccharinum (assembly GCA_022664845.1). Taxonomy (NCBI): domain Eukaryota; kingdom Metazoa; phylum Arthropoda; class Insecta; order Zygentoma; family Lepismatidae; genus Lepisma; species Lepisma saccharinum. The sequence continues at coordinate 9,386 of JAGDQP010008892.1, read as the reverse complement.
CAGGCGTTGGTGCGTTGTCCCAAAGTACCATCTGTAGGTTCGAGTCGCTCACACTTTCCCATAACAACATGATAGCTCTTAAGCCAATTCTTCAGGCATGGTTAGAGGAAGCGGAGGCGCAGGCGAAGAACAAAAGGAGGGACCCCGACGCCCCGAGCGTCCTTCCAGCGGGAGAGAAGAAAAGGAAAAGGACGTCGATTGCTGCTCCGGAGAAGAGGTCACTGGAAGCGTATTTTGCAGTTCAACCGCGACCATCAGGCGAAAAAATTGCAGCCATCGCCGAAAAATTGGACCTCAAGAAAAATGTGGTGCGTGTGTGGTTTTGTAATCAGAGGCAAAAACAAAAGCGAATGAAGTTTGCCGCGCAGCACTGACAGGCTGCGGGAGGGGGGTCCGCCCCTCCAACCCCCCTCCCTTCCCAGTGTATATAAATCAACCCCCTCCCTTTTAACCCCCCGTCAGGGAACTTCAAACAAAACAAAACAACCAGTGGCGCCCAGCAATACTTCCTTCCAAAGATTTTTTAAAAATTAAAAAAAAAAAATCTTTCCTCTCAGTAAGTTGAAAGTAAAAAATTGTCATCAAGAAAAATAAAGACTATAAATTGTGTAAATCACGTTTCAATTTTGTATTGTTATATTTGTTTTTATTGTTTAATGTTACTTTTATTTGTTTGTTAAAATGTAAGAAAACTGTTTATATTGTTCATTTTGGATACTACCAAGTACAAATTATGTTTATTTCATATTGTCCCTGTAATACATATGTCATTCAATCAATTTCTAGTGAGATTTAGTATAAAACTTTATCAACTTCTCTATGTGCGTTGATAATATTATTTAAGTTGTTTTAAGGTCTATAACAACACCGTATAAAAGTTACGACTTCAAATCATTTCTTGCACACGTCTTCGCAGAAGAAAAATTTTGATCAGTTTTTGTCTACGTTCTTAAAATTTTGCATCACTATTTGAATACACTTTAAACAATTTTTGTATACATTTTTATATAAGTTATTGCGCTAGAAAGTGAGACTTTCGTAGCCTAGGAAAAAGTATAAAAATTTGGCTACAGTGGGATTTAAACTGATGCCGTGACGCACTAACTAACTACGCCACAAAGAGTAAATTCTTGACTTCTTGCTATATCGACACCTGAGCATTATATTGTCGTTTCTGCATAGGAATTCCTATGATGATAAGACAATACAATCCTCAGAAGTCGCTATACTGAAGGAATTTGTTGTGAAAATGAGAAAAACGGAATTTAGCAGGAGCATATTATGAACAAACCGTTGCAAGAACCACTTTTCAAACAGTACGTGGACAAAAAGCATTAAACAGGCTTTCCTGTAGACTGACTTCTTTTTCCCAATCATTTCTAGTGCATATTTCTTTCATTACTCTATCACAAAATTCAGAAAAAATAAGTAAATTATGTTTATAAAACAGTGTAAAATAAGTTTTTCGTATTTTGTACGGTGTACTTACTACGATAACAGCATAAACTTGTTTCAAACTTGTTATAAGCTTGCCATGTTAAGTTTTGAAGTTTGAATGAAGCTTATCATAGCAAGTCTGAAGTTTAAATCAAGCTTGAATCATGCTTACAAGATGGCACCTAACAAGCTTGTATAAGCTTATCACAACAAACATGAAACAAGGTTATTATTGGAAACTTAAACTAAGCTAAGCACAAAAAGCTTGAGTGCAAAGTCTGGAAGATATTTTCATCATCATGTGTAGATGTCTCAAATGGAATGAAAAATATAAGAATCTATTCCGTAAACAACATGTAATTCCAGGAAAACACAAGTAAATTAGAGAACAACACAATATGAAAATTGAAACAAGAAGAAAAGGCAAGATGTGCACTGTATTTCAATACAGTGGCGACACTATTAGTCAAATATATCAACACAATTGACGTCAAGCTTGAATTAAGCTTGAATTAAACTTGCAGAATAAGTCAACTTAGTACAGTAAAATGTCAAATTTAAATCAAGCTTCTTATATAAATCGTGACTAGGCAAGCAAAAATCAAGTGAAAATCAAACTTGTCATAAACGTGTGAGATAATATAAATCATGCGCTTTTTGTTCTGTAACAATAACTTCTGCTCTCTTTAGGGAAGCATGAACGGGGTGTTGGTAGAGTTATGGGAGTAAAATACTGAGAAACTTATTTTTACAGGAAGTGAATTAAAAGAATTACAATTTTTTTTTAAGTTTTAGAAATTCGAGGGCTGATCAATAATTAATGTAAAAATACCTGTCACATGAATGTATTTGTTCTGACCTAACTGCATTTACAACTTGTTACAGGCCAATATATAACATAATCTCAATATGTGTTTATCCATTTGTGCCACTGATACACAAAGGCATCAATTTCTATGACGATAATGAAAACTTGTGTTGAAATTCCAGAACTAATGGCATTACGATATCCATGACATGTTCTGTGATTACATGTCGTTGTCCTAGCGTTAAGATAAATGGAAATTATCGGCTGCTAGATCAGTACGGGAGTGACTCACAAATGCACAAATTGGTGACGGGTTTGCGCAAGTTTATTTTGCGCTTTACTTACATCAAACAAGTCACACTGCGCAGCTGAATGCTGGATCATTTATTCAGCCATATTACAATGGCTGTTGGACGTCCTGACGTATAGCAACCTCCCTCTATAGTGACCAGGAGAAGAATCCGTGGGTTAGTGCTTAGGCTTCGTTTGACTTATCCGCGAAATGAAAATATGTACACACATGTGAGAGTTCTTGTTACTTATTTACCGAACAGCACATGCTTAAAATATTACTTGATAAAAAGCTATTTTGATATCTAATGTACTTATAATTTATCTCTTAAAAATGTTGTTTCTAAATAAGGTTAATGATTCATTTTCATTTACTTTAATTACTGGGCAAGTGCTTGTCTTTTAAGTTGTTTAATTGAAAAAGGGATTCAAGGATGGATAAATCTACCATGACTTTTCAGTAAAGTTACCCTTCTTGCATTTAGTGTATAGCTAGATAAGATGTAACCAAGCGACTGTAGCTCGGTTGCTGGAGCGTTGGCTTTTCATTCCGGAGGTCCTGGCTTCGATCCCAGTGACCGACCATGATGACAGTTTTTCCCTTAGTGACACAATTCAAATGCTGTGATTACACCTTCAAGTTAGGCCCTGATTGACTTCTCCCCGCATGCTTTCTCCTACCCTAAACTGACCTGTGCTGCAAATACCTAAAGGCCATACAAAGCCTCAAGAAGTTGCGCATGATTTTTGGTTTCTAACCACTTTAATTCCTTGGTATCTATTCCAATAAGTTATTTGGTAACTAGCAGAATAAAAGAAAAGTACAGGAGAAAAATAAACAGGGTGAACATAAAGTCTTTATTTGATTTAAACCATTTATTACAAAAAAAAAACTACACTAGGTGTACAAACACATTTCTTTTGATAATTTTAACACACCTTTTGTTGTTTCTACTTCTATAAATTTTTACACATGCTCCTCCTGTTGCCTGAAAAACATCTGGCCGATACTAGATTTCTTCCCATGTTTTATCCAACCAGTCTTGACTAATCTTTAATGCTCTTCACCTATGACTATTTTTTTAATCATACTTGTTTCTAAAGCTCTACCGAAGAGCCGATTTTATTACATGAAACCACGAAGCGTACTCAGCTTCGTCGACGCTATTTTGATAGATCGATTGCAGTGTTGGTAACTCTATATTGATTATAGCGATCACAGCGCTACTTAGATTATCGACAGATTGTGCAAACAGTACAGTGAAAGGAATCCCTTAAGAATTAGCCCTCGTTATATCATAAGATCTAGCATAGCTTTTGTTAAGGTATATCTTCTTCAATATCAGGAAAATACTTTGCACCTTTAGATGTACGTATAAGGTAAATGGCTTGACTTCCAAACAAATGGTTATTTATTTCGAAAGAGATTTCTACCCTTCCGTAAGAGGTAACTTTTAATGTGACAATTGGTAAAAAAAAATGTTGAATATTACATGTTGGACATTTGTTGAATTCATTCTTGGTTTTTTATATAAAAATAAATTGTAAAATTGTTCTACAGCTGCTGAGAGGAAAGGTTAAAACTGTTCAGTGGTGTGGAAGGATTTTTACCGGGGTCCATCAGTTCTTGTATCAAGTTCTTTCATAAAAAGATAATACACGTTAACTATATAATATATAATATAAATAATAATAAGAAGAAGAAGAAAGAGAGACAGCAAATAATAGTTATCCACAAGCAGTGAGTGAAAAAAAACAACCAGAAGAAACAAAAACACAAATCAAGAATTACATAGAAGAAGAAGATTCGGAAGACTGTTGTAAATAATAATAATATATTCTAGTCATTTTTTGCCTAGTCTAGTGTAGTCTAGTCTAGCTCAGTCCAGTTTCCACAGAGATATTGAAATAAATTTGCAAAACTTTCAAAAAACTAATATAAAATTTTAACAAAAAGACACAACAAAATAATCTCAAACACACAATTGTATACATAAAACGAAACGTTATTTCGTTCAAATGCTCGCTTTGTATAAAATGAAGATAGGACTTCTTTTATTAGAGTAGATAAAAGATAAGAACTATGGAATCTCGTTGGTTTTTCTCGAATAACTTTGGAAAAAACCAGTGAAACAGTGCAATATCATTTTTTTTTCTTTTCGCCTTCGTTTCCCTTTATCTGGAATGTTGTGTTGAATTTTGGAAACAATTAGCTCAAGTACTGTTTTGTCTCTGATGATGAAATATTTCAGCTATCACTTGATTGTTCTTAATCAAGTAATTGTTGATTGTGCAATACTTCAGCTATCACTTGATTGTTCTGGATCAAGTAATTGTAAAAAAAATGTATTTCTTTTGTACCTAAACCAAGCAAATGTATTAAGAAAAACCAGAAGAACCAAACCAAAAGAGAAAACATGCAATGGAATACAGGACTGTTTGTATATTTTTCACACTCTACATAGCTGTACCTAACAGTGCATGTATATAAAAATATAAATATGTATACACATATATTATGTCCATCCATTTTTAAAATATTTTATGCAGAAAGAAAACATAACAATTTTCAATGATTTAAAGTCAGAAACATAAACATACTTCAACAAACTTAAACAAGATATGTGAAATAAAATACATGTTTTGAAAGATTAAAAATAACATCTCTTCCATGGATAATATATCAATTAGGGGTGTTCCCAAATTCACCTTTCTTTGCTAGTGATAATGGTGGAGGTAATAAAAAATTCAGTTAGCTGTAAGGTTTCCATGTTTTTTGTTTTAAAATATTATGCTTAATATAAAGTTTATATTTCCGTTGAGCTTAGATTTGTTTTATTTTGTATACTTATGTGAGACACAATAAAGTCTAATGGTTTCTTTCTGGGATATTTCGATCTTAGTTTTCATTCAGCAAAATTGTTTTCATTGCATTGAGTGCTCATGATTAAAAGTTTTATCAAACTTTCCATGAACAATACTCGAACAATGAAAATGATTAATGTTCTCGAAACGTCCGCAAGAGAAACATAAAATATGCATAGAATTCTGATATATATATCTTTGTCAAAATTTCGTATTTTATAATAAAAATGAAAATTGTTGTTTCCAAGCAGAGAGAACTCATTTTAACACAAAGTAACTCCGATGTTTATTAAATTCCTTACGCGTAATCAAGGACAAATGAAGACCAGTGGGAAAGGACGTACTATGTCCATTTTCGGCCAAATTAATATAAGATATAACGTACTATGTCATCTGTTTGCTCTTTGAAGAGGCCCGTTTAACAAATATGCATGAAGATAATGTGTATAGTCTGTTTATTACTAGGAAATCTTGATTTGAAATGCACGTATACGTAGAGCTGAGAACGGACTATTAAAACGTTCTTCTTTGAAACGAAGGACGTGGACAAAGTATGTTCTTTTCCTGTAGTCTTCAAATGTAATGGACAGTGATCTCTTTCCTTTGGAAGCCCCTGTCTGTAATTGTTGGACTTCCAGGCATTATCGTTACCAGTTTGTTCTTCTGAAGTCTACAAAGAATTTAGAAGGTGGTGTTTTTTGGTCCTCGATTTTACGTAATCACATATACAAAGAACGATCACTTCAGCAAGGAAGCGACCTCTGTCTTTGATAAAACGTTCTATGGCCCTCAGACAACAATTTTCTGTAAAATATTTTTTAGGGCACACATTTTCCCATTCCTAATATCTACAGTTGTAAATCTGTACTCGGCCACACTCAACTTCAAGCTCACGATAGAACTTCAACCTCGATCTCACGATGGAATTTTAACCCTCGACCGCACGACAGAACTTCAACCTCGAATTGACTGAATCTCAAAGTAACGATAAAATTTTAACGTCGCATCTTAAGGCCGAGATCAGATGAAATCGAGGATGGACTTCAAGATTGATTGAATTTTATTTATGGCCTTTATGCATCTAAGACTCAGGCCGGGATAGGGGACGGAAAAGGATTTGGGAAGGTATCGGCCAGGGCCTATCTTGAAGGTGCCATCCCGGCATATGCCTGGTGTGACTAAGGAAAACCTTGGAAAGCCTCAGTCAGGATGGTCGGCCGCTGAGAACGAATCCACGACCTCCCGAATATGGACTTCAGGAGGTTCAAGAATATGTTGCATATATATTCCCAGACTATTAAAAATATTCATGACCATTGTACAATAATCTCGTATTTTAACGCTAGAAGGATTCAAAAAGACGTAGAAATTATTGAAAACTAAGTTATAATTAGTATTCCTGGAATCTTTCAGTACGGACATTGGAATAACTCCATGTATTTTCCATATATGATCCCAGAATATTCTAGACACATTCCTCGTGAAATATTCCTGATCTTGTGGACGAATTATTCTTTGTTGTTTGAGTAAGGTAAAACGAATTACCTTTGTTTATAGGATTAGTTCAATTTAAGGTTTGAAACAATTTATGGAGGTCAGCAAAATTGACTTCATCATTCTTCTCATATGGCATATTGAAGGATTCAGCAAGAGACTAGGCAAACCCACAATTTTAACTCTCGGAGAAAAAAGGGTATACACCTGAATGTCAATAGTCTTTATACTTTGGCTTATTCCGCACTCCACGGCCAAGCCACACCAACAAGTGGTTCGGGTAAAAGTCGGTGATGACAATAGTATATTATTCCATCAAAAGATCAATTTTGAGCAGGGTGTGGCTTAGCCTAGTCTTTCTAAACCTTTCAATAATAAATTCCGAAAATCCACTTTTTACACGTTATTAATATATTTCACTAATATTTAGCTTTGGATGATATCAATGATATTTTGCTTCCATTTATGTCTAGTTTCTCAGTGTAAATCAATACACTGTAAAAAAAAATGCACTTCTTGTACAGAGTCAACTTTGAACCATTTCTGTATTTCTAATCATTTTGTATTGTACAAGATAACTTCATATTCTCTAGCGGACCTGTTTTCATCGATTTTATTCAATATACTATATCATGAGAAAAAAAAATGACCAATTTTCTGTAGTTCTGCAGTTCGGTTGATTAGAATAAATGGTATCTCCGAGATCAGCTGGGTTTTAGCCATGCTCTTGCAAATTTTCTCCCCCCTCCCACACACACGTTGCTAGGAAAACCACTTATTTAAAGAGCTTAATTTGTGTGTACATGTTAGTGAATTAAATTATAAATGAAAAGATGACTCAAGAGGTTCTATTTTTTTACAGTGTAGAATTAAATATTATTCATATCTATGAGAAAGGTAAATTTGGAACATCCCTAGAACAATAATGAAAAAGAAAAAAGGAACATGAAGAAAAAAATCTACTGAAAGAATGTTTACATTTTCCCCCTTATAACTTAACATGACTAGAAAGAGCATTTCTGTATAAAATATGTGCAATATCTTTGTATAATAATGTCATAAAAGAAGTGGAAACAGAAAAGTTTCTTTTTTGAAACAAAAAAAAATCTTTTAAAATAAAAATGTTAAAAGTATTCCAAATAATTAAAAAAAAATTGGTAGATAAAAGAAAATCGATTATTGTTTTCGTTATAATGAAAATAAAAAAAAATAGCAATGAAACCAAAGATGTACAGAATGTGTGCTAAGGAGAATACCATCAGCTGCTTAGGTGAACATATTTCTTCTTTGTTTTGTAGTAAGCAAAAAGATACATATCACTTTTTTGTATAAGAAAAGCTACCTTTAGAGAAAAAGTACAATATAATAAGAAAAAAAAATACTTAAACAAAAAAGAAACCTATTATTGTATCTATTTCTTGTTACAGGGTAAATCTCTTTACATTACAAATTGTAGTTACATCCATTGAATTCTAGTGTATTACCTAATTCAGTTCTTCAAATCTTTTTATTTTACTAATTCTGCACGGCAATAAAAATGGCGATGTTGATTCAATATTTATCGGTGTCCTGCGGCAACCACCGCTTGTTTGTGTTATATCAACACAACAAACAATGTTGAATTTGGTGATTTCATGTTGATTCAATGCTGTGATAGTGCTAATAACACTGTTCAATTAACATTGACTCTTGTGTTGAATTAACACTGATAAATGATGACATATCAATCGTGTTGAATCATCAAAATCAACATCTTTTGTTCTGTTGATTTAACACACAAAAAAGCTGTGTTCACTCTGGCACACTGAAAAGTGTAGAATGAACACCGCTATTTCTTGCTGTATATGCTTATTTCAATTATTGTTGTTTAGGTGGTGAACGAGCGAAGCTTTTATATGTCCACTTTGTATTTCTTCGAAATGAATACTTCTCTAAGGTTTCTGTACCGATCGTCACTAATTTTCGCAGAGGAATAGTGGTTATGCTGGAAGCAGAGAGGGGGGGGGGGATTGACTGTTTTGTCAAAATGTTTGAGATTGACTGAGAATTGTGTGATTTGCATGGTATTTGAAAAAATATACATTGAACGGCTTATCTTTTTCTTCTAAAATTGGTATTCTCAAAGAATGAACAATTCTCAATGGTCTACCTTCACCATAATTTTCAACTTCTTATCATTTCCATGGTGACAATGGAAATAAACACATATTCCTGCATGATGAAGGAATGATTGAACCGTTTCCAGAAAAGCAGAACGCAATGGTGTACGAAAATATTTAAGTAATGACAATTTATAGGTCTACATGTTAACAAGACTCACTTACCTATAGGAACTCTTGATCCGATTCAAACCAACATATGGTATAAAGATATAGAGAAATCATGTTGAAGCTACGACAGCATTATAGACTGCCCATAATTCAACATTTCACACTAAATTCAAAAAGCGGAATTTCGCTCGAATTGAGCGGAATATTTAATCTTTTGAGAG
>JAGDQP010008891.1:35629-52626 GCA_022664845.1 Lepisma saccharinum | reverse complement strand
CTTGCTTGTTTTGACTGCTGATGACGATTTGCAACTCACAATCAGACAAGTTTCATGTCACAGTGAAGTGATTAATAGCGTTGAACATGGCGCAGTTTGTACCTACAAACTACGATGTGCGGACAGCATTGATTTTTTGTTACCATTTGAAGAAAACTGCTGCAGAATCGCATCGCATGCTTGTCGAAGCTTACGGTGATCATGCTCTTGGTAAGTCACAGTGCTATTCGTGGTTTACAAAATTTAAAAGTGGCTATTTTGACGTGAGAAACAAAGAACGTGGAAGACCACCGAAAGGTTTGCAGACAGCGAATTGCAAGGTTTGTTGGATGAAGATGACGCTCAAACGCAACAACAACTCGCGGATCAATTAAATGTGATACGAGAAGCAGTTTCTATACGTTTAAAAGCCATGGGCAAGATTCAGAAGGTGGGAAAATGGGTTTCACATGCATTGACTGAACGACAGCAGGAAAACCGAAAAACCACTTGCGAAATTCTGCTCTCCAGGTACAAAAGGAAATCATTTCTCCATCGAATTGTGACTGGTGACGAAAAGTGGATCTATTTCGAGAATCCTAAGCGTAAAAGATCATGGGTAACTCCAGGAGAATCGGCTACATGGACTGCAAGACCAAATCGCTATGGACAGAAGACAATGCTTTGTGTTTGGTGAGATCAGAAGGGAGTGATCTATTATGAACTGCTGAAACCTGGCGAAACCGTTAATACCCAACGTTACCGACAACAAATGATCGATTTGCATCAAGCTTTGCGTGAAAAATGACCAGAATATCACCAAAGACAACATAAAGTGATTGTGCTTCACGATAATGCACCCTCCCACACAGCAAAACCGGTCAAGGAATCGATTGCGACGTTTGGCTGGGAAATCCTTCCACATGCGGCTTACTCACTTGACTTGGCGCCTTCCGATTTTCACTTATTTGCATCCATGGGACACGCACTTGCTGACCAGCGCTTCACATCTTACGAAAATGGCTTGATGACTGGTTTGCAGTACAAGAGGCACAATTTTTTTGGTCTGGCATCCACACATTGCCGGGACGATGGCAAAAATGTATCGCTAACGATGGCCAATACTTCGAATAAAATAGTTCTTAGCATTGTCATCCAATCACTGTACCTTTTCTGTACATAAATTCCGGTTTCATATTTACGCACCTGGTGTGTAGCTTTAGAGGTCGTCGCTTTACACTGATCCTAGCGAAATTAAAGTTTCTTTTGGTGCCTGTAAGTGATCTATTTAATTTAAATTACAGGACCTCACAGATAAGGAAACTGATTCCATAGGATAATGCGCACCTCCGAGGACCTCCGGTGTTGAAAAAAAAACTTGCTTTCCGAAAAGAATTAAAAATTTTTACGAGACATAAAACTAATTTGGAAGAAGAAGATTTTTTTTTTTTTTTTTTTAATAACTATAATTGGAGATTATTAAGAGGTTATATAGGCTTCAAATATATTGAAAAGTGTGTACTGCATGAAAAGTTTAAAATTTGTCAGCTTTTCCAAAACTTGACTTCTACACGTAATATAATGTTCTCGTTTTTACTCCACTTCTTCAACATCTGTCGCTTCAGCAATAACTACAACATTGTTTCCTTCATTCAATTCACTAATTGTCCTCATATTTTCGTGGAAAGATTTGGCGTCTTCTAGTACAACAAAGAACTGTTTCAATTTTGTAATGTAATTAGCTCCTTTTTTTTTTTTTTTTCACTCAGATGGTGTTTGTGATTGTTTGTGTACTCTGGCCTCATCAATCAATGTTTGAAGGTTTCCTCCCCTAGTTTGGATATACTTTCACAGCCTTATGTAATCCTTAGAATGTGTATTTCACTGAAATTAATACACGTTTTCTCTCACTGATTTTGCTGTATTTCGTAACTCGAACATTTGACATTTGAAACGGTAACTTACTTTTTAAAAATCTCAGTTCATTTTTTTTTCTCTCAAATCATAGACATTCATTTTCTCATTACATCACAGTATTCATTTCATATTTCTTCATTCAGTTTTTTTTTTTTGTTTGTTTTGTTTTGTTTTTCTAAGTTTCCTAATACTTTATCAGAGAATAAAAATATTATGTAAAAAGCATATTTTGCAGTAGCATTTGCATAGTACATAGAAAGGTACGTTTCCAAAACCTCACGAACTTTCACAGTTAATCACAAGGGTTAAAATCAAATTCTACAAACATTGATACAGTATAGGTGTAAATTGTGAACGTAGATCATCAGAAAAGTCAGGTTTGATTTATTTATTTTTTGTGCAAAAGTCTTCATTGTTTCGATTTGTTTCATTTAGCTCTAATATAAATAAATGTATTTATTAATTATCTACAGTGGGCATAATATAGTTCAGAATTGAATACCTAGTAAAAGTAAGTAGAGATACATTTACATTTTCTTCTTGAGGTTTCTAACCACATTTACGCTGCCGAGCGTTTCAAGCAGCCATCTTCAAGGTTCTGTTCTGGAAATGTCTGATGAGCAAACATCTCATCTCGTTGATAACCTGATAAGAATCATACGAGGGAATTGTCAATAAATAAATTATAAATGGCTACAGAAATAAAAAATGCATGAGATACCTGACAACCAGGTTCATTGATAAGAACGCTATAACAAAAGGAACCTTCTTTTTCCGCTCATGGCGTCCGTAGGTCTGTGTCCAGAAATTACATCTCAGGAGCTACATAGGGTAGAGAGATGCTTCGGGTGTCGTTTGAAAGGTCTTGGCTAGACTAGCTCAGTGCCCCTGGAATCGTTTTGAGTGGTTCAGTGTTGCCAGCATATTTTCTAAAAACTTGATTGTTCAAATTGCTCCCATTCGGTTACACCTAGCTGCGCCAAATTTGCCATGAACATGACACAATACAAAAACACTGAGAGGGCGTACATTGCTAAGCAACGCACTTACCAGTGTTGTTAGCTTATTTTCTATAAAATTATATCTTTTTTTTTTTCCTACATGGCTTCCATTGTTTTAGGTATAGCAATACCAAACTTGGCATAAACATTATTTTACACAATAGGAACATACTGCGGAGGTTCCTGCTCCTTAGAAACTCCGTTGTTAGTGTTGCCTGCACATGCGATAAATATATCTCTCATGAACCATAAAGTGTAGAGACATGCATGAGGTATCGTTCAAAAGGTCTTAGCTAACCTAGATCAGAGTCGCCGTAACAATCTTGATCGACCAAGTAGTTCAGTGTTGCCAGCCATTTAAAAAAGATAACCAGTTATTCAATTATTTCCATTCAAAGTTGGAATGGAGGAAACTTCCGATTTTTATACACCGAGCAGGTGCAGATATCATTAATATTAAAGAGTGAAAAGTATGTGAGTGGACCGGGGATCGAACCCGGGAAGCGGATCGACTGGGTGGCGCAGTGGTTAGCGCATTGGGACGGTTACCCAAAGGTTCCAGGTTCGATCCCTGGTCCAGTCACATACTTTTCACTCTTTAATATGAATGTTTCCATTCAGTTAGACCTAGCTGCACCAAACTTGGCATTAACATCATTCGACACAAATACTGTGGATTTTCCCAAGCCTAAACACTGCAGCTGTCAATGTTGCCAGCCTATTTTATAAAAAAAGTAGTGTTTGCGTGGCTAAAACGCTATCAAGTGATTTGGAGCCTTTGCGATGGTTAGTAAAATCGCAGCTCCAACTTGATTTTCACATAACCACGACCTCCATTGAGGCATTTATCTCATCGATGTACGACCGTCCAATATCTGTGGATTGCTTCCGCAGCCACATATGGACCTCCCGTTCAACATCTGTATCATTCATCGGTGGCGCTGCTCACTGATTCAGTATGAAATATACGTGTGCTGCTATCTGGTGGGACCTTTTCAAAATACTTACGGCTATTTTTTTGTTATCCCCCACCAGATTGTAACTTATTTAGGCCTACTGATTTTTAATCATACATTTCTTGACACTAGGAAAATGTCAGTTTTTACTTTCACATTTGTTATGATAATTAGTACGTGTTAGAGATAATTAATTATTGTTACCCTGCACATAATATAATGAATGTTTGGTAAGCAGTTGTGTTTGCAATGGTGCGTTTCATCAGATATGAGAGTTTTTCTTTTCTAGTGATGCAGGAAGGCATTTTTAGTAAAGGAATGGCAGAAAATGTAGTGTGTATAAATAGTGCCAGCCGCTAGGTTTCTGTGAACGGAAGTATGGAATTTATTTTGATGTCTTTTAACCGTCTTGATTTTTTCATGTTTAAAAAGTGAATTTTAGTTTTAGGATGTACGAAATTCGAACTTTAAAATAGGTAAATCAAATTCAGAATCCTTTTGCTATACTAGTAAAATACCGTTTTACGTAGCGTATACATTAAACCAATTGCAATTCGTTGTTGGCCAATAGCTTTGTTTGAATATTGTCCATAAAAATAGCCACCCCAATGGCAACCCTAGTGAGCGTAGCTCAGTGGTTGAGCGTTGGACTCGTACTGGGGAGGTTCTAAGTTCAAACCGTCCTGACCGAGGTTTCTCCAGAGCTTGTCCTTCGTCACACCAAGCAAATGCCGGGATGGTAATTTCAAATTAGTCCCTGGTCCTATCGCGACCTGAGCGTAAATGCCATAAATATATTCGATTCAGTTACAACAAGATGACTAACAAGAGATTATTCATGATGAAACCATTGTTTTGTGTGTCGTATGTATTAATGAAGTTAAATATTTCCTCAATTTCTATAGAGGATGGGAAAGATATCTGCCAGGGTCTTACTTAAGATACCATCCCAGTATGCGCATGGTGAAACCGAGGGAAAGCGTGGAAAACCTCAGTCAGGATGGTGAGTCGCAGGGTTTGAATTCTGTATTTACCCATTATTGATCCGAAATCCACGTCATTACCGCCTGAACAACGGGAACTGGATAAAACGTCACCATGTTTTTCCCTCTGTTTTCATCTTTGTTCGATACTTTAAGCCGTTCTGTCTATTTTGTTCCATTATTGTGGTAATATTTAGTCAAACAAACAAAGTTTTGTGTTTCCTAGAGGCTAGCATTTACACAACTTGATCAGGCAATCCAGGTATACAACGCGTAAAGCCTTCCAATTACACCTGGAAAAGTCAGGGAAAAGAAAAATGAAATGCCTGGTAACCTTGTAAAAAAAAATTGTCACATTTTTGTCAACTATTTGTGTGCTCATAAATGATTCTTTTCTTGTAAGGTTTTGGCTCATTAAGTGATTAATTATCTTTCTCTTTTACAGGTGGAAACAAATCAATGTCAGCGTCTGAAAGATGGCGTAGAAAAAAGGCTGGAGAGAATGTGGACACAGGGAATAAGGAACAAATGTTGGAGCTCACTGATCTAGCAAACACTGTGTTGAATAAAAGTGGAAATATGGATATTTATCAAGAAAGCTTTGAAATGATCTCAAAAAAGGTTAGTATATTTCTTGACTAAATGAATACGTTCATTTTGATTTTAATTCATTTATAGCGGGCCTCGTTAGAAGGTACCACGCCGACATTTTGCTGGTGGGACTGATGAAAAATCCTCGAGAAAACGTCAGTTAGGATAGGTCGCTACTGGAATCTTTCACAGGATCTTCTGATTGCTAATCGCCCTGAGCCACAGATGCCTAAAGGCCTTTAAATAAATTCAAATTATGATTGCTAAGTCTGCCACCTGAGCTACGGCTGCTCGATATGTACGTACATAAACAGACTCCAATTTTGTTGACGTCTAGACCAGGAAGTTCGTCGCTGTAAATCATATTGGCTTTTTTTTTTAATTTATGCGTGGTCTTTTGGCACCTACGGCTCAGGCTTGTTCATTATATGTCTTCTTTCTGAAGATAAATGAATATGATAATGATGCAAGGTAAAATTTAACTCGCTTGTTTTATGTAGTTTGTTGAAATCTTGATCCATCTGATTACTTTTCAGTTACTGTGTTTAGCAATCGTAATGTGTCATCACTAGTCGCAGCCCCCGTATCCTACTGGTTATGGTCGCGGACTTCGGATTGGCACTGAGGAGTCACGCTGGTTTGAATCCTGCTGCCGACCATACTAATATCGTTTTTCCAGAATTTCCCTGAGTTAAACCAAGCGAATACCGGTATGGTACCAAAACAAAGAACATTACCGCTAACTTCCTCTTCCCTGTCCTCGGAAGAGGCTTGCCGGGTAATTCCACGTCAAATTCAATACACAAAACTAACGTTTTCAACCCTTAATTAAATTTGGTGGTTTTGTAGATCGTATAGAAAAATGAAATTTTGATTTTACTAATAATAGTTGCGGATTATAAAAAGGCGATAAATTTGCCTGTAATAATTACCGTGTTACTCCCAACATGTTAATTTGCAAAGTTGTAAATTAACACAGGAAAATTGATAGTCACCGTGACCGAAACTCTAACCTGAATCTCCCAGTTGCCGGCTAGGTATGCTAACCATTACACAACCACAACACGGCCAATTCTCGGTGTATGTGGAATGTTCCTCTCACCTAGACACACTCCCAGCTCCGCATTGCTGGTTACAAGGGCCTGAAGATTCCTCAAGTAAAATCTCCGCGTGTTGTGGAGCGCCTGCTGTTACATGCGCTATCGAAATATAGGTTACAATATTAAACGCAAGGAAAAGCATTTGTTGAATTTTTGGAATTTTTATTTTTAAAAAAGGTGGTAAAACATGCAGTTATACAAAAAGGGGAAAATTGCAGCTGTAGTGAGGTGCTGGATAAATGAGAGTTTGATATTCCTGTACCAACGAAACGTATGTGGTTTTTCGCCGCTTGAAGTTGTATGTGCAATTTCCGAACTCTCATAATGCGTGAAAGTGGTTCAGGAGAGTCTTCCGTTCCGTGAATGCTTTTGTTTTGATTTGGCGGCTGAGTTGGTTCACTAAAACTGGTATTGCAGATTCGATCTGAAGTAATATATTTCTGTTTAATACGTTAGGTTTTTGTTCTTAAATTTAATTTGTAAGACCTTTAGGCAATGACAGAATCCCGAGAAAACCTACTGCATATGGTGTTTGTCCCCCACTAAGCCCACATGAGACGAGCAGGGATCAAACCGACGACCCCAAGCACCAAATGTGAGCTCTCTAGCATTGAGCTACCGCATCCCCTGTTAGGTTTTTGGCATTTCTGGTACAGGTAAGATGTTGGTTGAAAACCTCAAAACCACGTCAAGGTCTCTTACCTTCTGTGAGGGCCTCTAGTGTTTTTAAAGGTGGTAGAGGGACGCAAGATCGTTTGTACCGTACGATCTTACGCCGGAGAACCAACTCACACAGTATTTAATCGACTGTGTGTACGCGGCCGGTGTTCTCGAATGTGTGTGTCTGTGTTTTCTCGTTCCTGTGGAAGTTAACAGATGCTTTAGTAAACCTGACTTGGCAAAGCCCTTGCTATTTCTGTGACCATTATAGCGAGACGCTTGCCGGGTACTCTTTAGCAAATCATTTGTTAAATTCCGGGATACTGAGAAGTTGTGTTCCGTCGCGATTGCCGACAAATGGCTCGCCAAAACTGATCTGGCAAATACCTTACTATTTCTGAAGCCATAATAGTGAAATCCTTGCCGGGTACTCTTCAGCAAGTCATTTGTTTATTTACTTATGTCGGACGCACAAAAATTGTGTGTATGGGACTGTAAATATTATTTGAATATTGAAAAATGTAGTCATAGATTCAGTAATAAGAAAAGAGTATTGTTAATTAAATAATTGTTGTACTTTGTTGCACGGTTAGTACATTGACACTTGACGATTGTTAGCCCTGCTAATTGTACAACAATTCAGTTTTTTGAACTGAAAATCCTTATTAAAAAAAAATAAACAAAAAAAACAGGCCAACAAGGCTTTCTATACATTTAACTTTATTGTGAAGCGACACAGGAAGCGTTACAGTTCAATGTTCTAACATCTTCCTCAGACTAAACACTAATCAACACTCTGAGGTTGTGTTGATTAGTGTTTCGTCTGAGGAAGATGATGTTAGAACATTGAAACTGAACGCTTTTGTCTTTTTACAATAAAGTTAAGTGTATAGAAAGCCTTGTTTGCCGGTTTCCATTAAATTTTGTATGAATACAATGCCTCAATATAATTATATCTTAATTTTTGTAGCGTCTGTATCATCTGTATTTCTTTTATTGTTATTTTTTTTCCCCCATTTTTTGGGGTCCAGCATTTCACCCTACCTCTGAGCGTTCATTGCACATATCAAGTCGTGCACTTTCGAGATCGTGCATCACGACCAGATTAGGGAGTTTTCCCTCTACATCTCTAGGGACATTTTCACAACACTTAAGTCGTGTGTTTACACGCGTTGTAGTACTACGTGTTCCGGAGTCGCCACCGCCCCGCATGTCCAGCATTGGTTGTCTTCTACTAGCTGTAGCTCCCTTAATTTTAATTTTCGTGTCCCGTCTCGAAATGCATGAGGCCACCCTTAATCTCCATCTCCATACGCTCAGCCACGTCTGAGAATAAGCTGTGTACTCTCCTGCCTTTTGTGATGTTATCCCAAAACCTTTGCCAGGACCTGGTCAAAATGTTGGAAATTTCGCTTGCGCTGTTAGCTCGCTGATACAAGATTTCCATAACCTTTTCCTCTCTTCCTTTTTTCAGCCAGTACATGGCGCCCAGCTTCTTGATTTGCAAATGCATGGGTAGGGTCGCCGTGGCCACCTGGAGTGATTCCATCGGGTGGTTCTGTAAGCCCTCTTCATTCGTAGTAGTGTCTGGCGTTGGGCTCTATTTATGACTTGTAGTTGATTCACGTCATCCATTCGATGGCGGCGTAGCCCAAGACGGATCTTATGATGATGTCGTGGTATAATTTTATGTGTAATTTGATGGCTTTGTTTTCAGCTCATGAAATATGGGTTCTGCTATTCAGTTTTTCGTCGAATACCACCCCGAGATATTTAAAGTTCTTTTCCCTTTTAATAGTTTTGTCGTTTATTTTTATAATTGGTACTTGATTAAAATTTAGGTTTCCTTTAAACATCTTATACTAGGTTTTGTCCGCTAATATATTGAGTTTGTTGTTGTTGCACCACGACGTCATCTGGTTTACAATTTCCGTTGCTTTTGTTTGTAAGTCTAGGCTGCTATTGTCTTTAATTACGACCGCCATGTTATCGCCGTACCCCACCACTCGTTCCACCTGATGGAGTTGGTTTGGCATCTCCTGACATGGCTGGAACATGAGATCCCAAAAGACTGGTCCCAGCACGGAACCCTGCGGGCAGCCTCTTGTCGGTGTTTCCCCCCGACATCATCAGCCCTGTCCTCCCGATCTGTATGTTGCTGAAATAGTCCTTGACCAGGTTCCATATTTTCGGATGTACTCCGGTTGTTTTTTTTAATTCGGCGAGCAGCGAGGTCCACCAGAGGTTGTCAAACGACCCGACAATGTAAACTTTGTGTTTCGTACCTTACCCTTTTGTGTTCCAAATTATCCTCTTCAACACCGTTATCCGAAAATAATTTTGAGTATAGTAGTTTAATTGTTTCTTGCCAGTTCTTTGTATAATTTCCTTCATCATTCTTTAGTATATTCAGTGTTCTCTTTGTTTTAATTTTCTTCATCAGTAACTTGTATGGCATTCGCCATATATCCTAACCGAGATTTTCGTCTGCAAATTTTTTCCATATCTTTTCCTTCCTTTTCAAAAGCATGTTTAATCTGTCTGTATTTATTTAATCGCAACGTTCTCAGTTCATCATTTCCTGTCGCTCGGTAGCTCTTCCCTTCTTACTTTCAGTCTTCTTTTCATTTTTTTTTTCTAGTCCCGTTGTCCAAAAAGTTTTTCTTTGTCAACACTGACTATAGTTATTTGTAACGAAATACAACCAACCTATGTTGTTTATCAAATATGTTATTTCATTATTTGAGTATTTGTTAACTCTTCCACGTTTAATCTTTGTAACTTACAAAAGCTGAGCCACTGAATAGTTCGATTAACTTAAAGTTGCAAATTATGGCTTCAAAGTAGGTTTTAATCAACAAGAAGCGAATAAAAAGTCAGGATGACTCACCTAGCGTAGTTTTCCGAAATTAAATGAAATAAGTCGGCTGTTGAGGTTATATGTTACATTCCTTTCAACTCCTGGGATTTGCAGTTTCGAAAATTTGTACTAATTAGTCACAGATTTGAAAAAAAAAAAAAGTAAAAAACGCAATATCTGCTACAAATCCAGTTGATATTTGTAGTATATCGACTGGATTCGTTATACTAGTCTATCATTTTGTAATGGGTTCTTATTCTTCTGTGTCTCTTCTATATCTTATAATCATCAAAATTCAAATTACAGTTGCGACGTGGTCCGATTACAGATTAATTAAGAACTTGAAATATCTCAGGGCGCTATGGATTCTGACGAAGCTTCGATGTGAATTTAATACACTAAAAATGTGCCCCAGTCTGCTGCCCGCAGTGTGGGCTACAAACACCAAAATGTACTATCGTAGAGCCTATGATTATAAACACTACTGCGGTGTTTTTCAGCGACCTTGGTAGCATTATAATCAGTGTCTCCCAAACTTAATGAAGAGATCGCGAAGATATCAAAATATAGTTATTTATTCAGAGGGTTAAAATACAACAAAATGTATCTCTAAATAAACCTCTAGTCTCATTGAACCCTACCTACCTTTTTACATTCCTGTATTCATTAAACAAAAGCGACTAAATATTCTGTCATCTTAATAGAGTACAAAATCTTTTACCCAACATTATAGAAACTGTTAAATTAACTGATTATACTCTTGTGCCGATATTACAAGTGAAAACTAATCATCTAATATAATAGAAACTTCATTTTAAGTAACACAATATCGTTTTCATTGTGCTGCCATCTACCGAGCAACTTGCGAAACATTCATATTGCACTGAATAATCAACAACCCTCAAAAGTACTTTTAACATAAATTCAAAGCTATTTTCCATAAAATAATAAATAAATACTTTTAAAACATAGAACATTAATCATTGATGCAATAATTCATACAATCATTAACTATAGAACATATCAATTTGAAGTTTCTAGTTTTCGTTCACTTGTGAGCACTATTCCAGGTTGTCGACAACCCCAGAAAAACCTGGAATACTCAGGGAATTTTATAAATCTGAAAAACGCAGGGAATTTTTAAAGTGGACCTGTCCACAGTTGGTAAGAGCACTGTCCCGGCAAGGCGGAAGTCGTGAGTTCTATTCCCACTGCTGGCTGAATTGTTATCAATGTGTTAAAATCCTCTATTTAAAAAAATACGTTTTTCTTTTTTCAGTTGTGAAATGCCAATAAGGTGTTAAAGATGCTTGTACTCGGTGGTGGTGGAATTAAAAAAAAAAGTGTCTTTGCGTATTATTTACATGTTCCACTATACTAAGAACTCAGGGAATTTCAAGTAACAAAATTTGTAGATTACTAAAGGTCACAAATAAAATTCATTTCAATATATCTTAAAACAGGGATATCGTGTGACGAATTAAAATACCAGTTTACAAAAATCACGAACAAGAACAGGCCTTGCCAACCTTTTTATTTCGTACATTCCTAATATTTTATTGGTATTTAGAAGAAACTTCGAAATTACGCTTGTTTTTTGTCTATTAAGAATTCATGCACTGACAACTGTTAATCTCTTTTCTTTGTAGGTAGAAGATTCTGAGAAACGGAAAACGGCAGCTCCTCTTATAGCACCTCGAACAAACTACGATGATGCCTTAGACATGTATGCAGACGACTTCGATGAGAAGGAGAAGGCAAGGTTACAGTCCAGTAAAGATCCCAAGCAAGAAACCAAAACAGATGCACAACACTCGGACAGTTCCAGTAATAAGCAGTCAATAGATTCAGGTACATATCTACTTTCATATCTGGTAGTGGCGCCAATTTGTTGAATGTATTTGCGAGGGCTGTACCGAAAGTAATGTCAAAATCAGCATAACTTTTTAGCTCTCTCCATCCGTGTCAAAAAATAAATCTTAGGAACCACATGATGTACAAAGCTGGTTGAGGTGTCGTTGGAATGGTCTTACCTAGACTAACTCAGAGCCGACGGGAACAGTCTTGATTGGTGCTGTGGGTCAGTGTGTTGTTAACATTTTTTTTTGTTTAAAATGCTTCCATTTCGTTATACGTAGCGGCACCAAACTTGGCATAAACATTATTCCATGCAATAAAAAAATACTTTGGGTGTCACTGACCCCAAGCACCACAGGCGCCAGTGGTGCTAACGTACTTTAAAATTCAATTTTTCAATTTACTTCTATCCCATAATATGTATCTGCACCGAACTTCGGCGCCTCCACCACGTAATGTTCTTGTGGTTCTCTGGTAGATTACCTGAGGTAGAGCTGATAGATACTCGGGATTTGTCTTTTAGCCCATAACCAGTTTTATTACAAAAAGCAGATAACTTTACAGGTTGTTAAATAGAGCGTCCCGTAGGAAACTAATTACAGAAAATAGATAAATATAGATCGACTTCTTCTTTGGGTGATTTCTCCAAAGAGGGGTCTAGGATGAGGTGTCGTGCCAGAAGCGATGCCTTCTGTGCACGTAAGGAAGACACATTAGAAGCGTTGCCTTCTGTGTGTCTAGGATGTACCAGAAGCGATGCATTCTGTGTCCTATAAGGTGAATTTAGGCAGAGTACATATCAGAAGCGATGCCTTCTGTATATGCGGGAATGATACCAGAAGCGATGCCTTCTGTGAACAGGTAAAAGGAGAGGAGTTGACCACCCAGGAGGAAGTGATACTCTAAAGCTGGTGCATCGTGGTTTTATAGTCTTCTTTTTGGGCGCGGTCCTCCAAGTCCCTCCTTCGACGACTCCAACTCCCTCTGCATGTTGATATCAACCCCATCTGTTGTATCCATGATGAGTTTGTTCTTGTCGTCTGCTAATGTTTGTGTCATTTCACCGTTTGTTGTGGTTACATCACTTGTCACATGTCTGTTTATAAACACTGTTCTGTTTATATAATGTGCGCGTGTGAGTAAATACACGGAACATTGTAATAAAAACCTATGGGGTCAACATGACCCTATCTTAGGCATTTAAGTAATATTTTGATCTTAGTACTGCGAGGGTTAAAATGCTTTGATTTCGTTATATGTAGCAGCACCAAACTTGGCATCAACATTATTCCAGGCAATAAAAAAAATACTTTGGGTGTCACTGACCCCAAGCACCACAGGCGCCAGTGTTGCTAATGTACTTTAAAATTCAATTTTTCAATTTACTTCCATACCATAGTATGTGTCCGCACCGAACTTGTTGTAAACATTATTCGGCGCAATAGAAAAATTCTGTGAGTGTTCCCGTTTCTAAGCACCCTAGTTCTCAGTGTTGCTAACGTTTTTATAAAATTATTTGCAGGGACGCTTGGAGTCTTGCAGTTGTTAGTAGAAACACAGCGCTCACTTGTTTATTATGTGATATAAATCGTCGAAATTGCACAGGGTGGTAGAGTATGTCTTCATATAAACGATGCGTGCGCGTCCTTGTTTAATCTACCCCTCTTATTTTCTTCGAAAATATTTCTGTGTGCACTATTGTACAGCCACCTTCACCTCGTCTGTGTCATGAACTGATTGTAACATAAGACTGGTCTTCATTGGACCCCACCACAGACAGGTCAGTTGTGTAGCAAGATCATGGATTCTAACACGTCTAACACTCCCTAACGATTTGTATCAGTGGTTGCGAATGCTCCTTACTCGCGTGGTTTTGGCTTCAGGGCTGCTTTTTTCCTCTCTTAAACTTCTTTTTCTTCTTCTTCTTCTTCCTTAAACTATTTGATGACTCTCAACCCGGGAAAGATCTATGTTTTCCAACTTACCATAGACTTAGCCTGTCTTTTCGTTTATACTGCATAATTTGGATAGCTCCGTTTCCCTTTTAGATATTTGCTTGTCCTTAACTGCTCAAAATTTTCTTGTAGTGCTCGTATAATGGCCCCGTTCGTATGATCCGTTATTGATCCTCAGTTGTTTATCATAAAGGCTTAGTCAGACCATGTTGTTACCGTAAAATGTTTATTTCCTTTTTGTTGTACAGATCTATAACAGCGATAGCTTGCTATCTATTTACATTTAAAGTTCACCCCCCCCCCCTCGTTGATTATTCCTTACACATAACTGCCTATATTTGCTGCGTTTTATTTCCAGACGTGTAAAATGACCAGCTAAAATGCCTAGAAGGTGGAAGATAAAAGAAAAATAATGATGCTACTGGTACAACCACTACCTCCACTAATACCATTATTTCTACTTGTACTACTACTATAATTTTGTACCTAAAGACGTTTCCTCTTCTTGTGTGAATTCTGCGTGTGCGCTATTTTCCGATTATTGGGAAAACGAAGTTACGGTAGGTGACACTGCTGTTCAGTAACATTCCGTCGGGTGAGGATAAGAGGAACTCATTACATCTAGCTTGATCATTCTATACACACAGGGTAATTCAAAGGTGCTCGTACAGACTGGTAGTTCACAAACCGATAAGGAAATGAGGCATCGAAGTACACGAAGGTGGAATTGTGGGGAGGGGCTAGTGCATGATTAACTTATCCGCCATATTGGATGAAGGTCAGTTTTGTTAAATGGGAAGTGGGTCGTGTGACATATCAAACAATACGAAAACATTCCCAGAAAAGCATTCCAAGTGTCAGATTTGATCTACCTGTTAACGGTAGTGGAGTTAACCTTCACTGAAAGTGCTGCTGGATAAATGTAGCAATGCGGTGCAAACTTTCAGTGCAGATAACTCCGCGACTGTAACAGGTAGGTCAAATCTGAAATCTGAAATGCTTTTCTGAGAACATTCTCATGTAGTTTGATATGTCACACGACCCATTTCACAAAATTGAGCTTCATCCAATATGGCGGACAAGTTGACCTTGTACTCAGAAATGTAGCACCTCTCGATCATTCCATATTTGTGTATTGCGATGCTTCATTTTCTTGTTGGTTTGTGAAGTACTAAACTGCGACTTTTGAATACAAGTGAATAATTGATTATTGTGCAAAGGCTCGTAAGCCGTTCAGCGTATCCCCTGCAGAATACTCGTCGGTACCATACAAGCACGACTGTGGGTGTCTCCAGCCGTAAAGTACACCATTTGTCAGGGTTGCCATCTATTCAATTTGTGCAAAAGTGCTTTTAAACCATACCAAACTTAGCATGATTGTTCCTTGATACGCTAGAAAAACGAATTTGGAGTTTTTCCAAAACCACAAGAGCCTCGTTGCCACCTTGTTATAAAATTCAATTTTCGCAAAAGCTTTTATATCGTTTAACGGAGACCTATAAATGTGGTATGAATACCGTATAAAGACGACTGTGGGGTTCAACACCCCCTCAAACGCCCGAGTAGTCAGTGTTGCCAACCTTTTTTGCAAAGGCTTCTATACCATTTACAGTACTGACATAAAATTTGTCATGATTACGTTCAGATACTCTACAAACACGACTGTGGAGCTGCTGCCAATCTATTTTCCGTGAATGGACCGTGGTGAAGTTTCGCAGTAGTGGTGTTGGCAAGTCCGAAAGTCAGTTCCGGACTTCTCCCACTTTCTCTATCCCCCCAATCATCCCATCATCATCCATCCGGCCTTAAAAATTAAATTCAAATTTCAAATTGCAGAATTCCGACTTTCCAATTTCGAATTGAAGCATTTTATGTATGACTTTACTTTAGAAACAGTCTTCGTAACATAAAAGGATTAGTAAAATGTTAAGTTGTTCAGAAGATGCTCCCATAGCCTAGTGATTAGAGTGTCGGATAATAATCCGATCTGAAGGTTCTAGGTTCGAATTCCATTGCAGACAGTTGAAAATTATTTCCGCCACAGGTTCGGTGTTGGCGCACCAATGTTTTGACTTGACAGGTTTGTAACAGCATTGTCACATATGAACTACCAATTTTACTTCAAGCTTGTAGCAAGTTTTCAGGCTTTCAATGCCAAACGTACTGCAACCTTGAGACTTAACATCTCAAATTTATTGACAGTTTACTGTGCTGTCTGGGAATATAATTAAAACATCGCTATTTTCGGTTCGAATCAGTGCAGTAGTGCGAGAAAAGTTGTTTATTAATGTTACGGTACTATGGAAACTGTACTCAGGTTAAAATCTCTATGTAGGCCGTGGTTGCTCAGTGGTAGAGCGCTCACTTCTGGTGCGTGGGGCCTCGGTTCTATCCCGACTCGTGCCATGTGAGCTTTGTGGTAGACAAATATCATGTGCGTGGGTTTTCTCGAGGTGCTCCCACTTCCTTCACTCCACAAATTCTTCCATTATCATCCATTGAGCCTGAGCCAAAGTTGCCTGCGCTAAAATCAAATCTGTTTGCATTAAATTCAGCCATTAATATGATTGATGTATTCTTCCTTTTTTTTCTCTCTCTCTTTTAGATGAAGTGATGTGGGAATTCAAGTGGAAGCAAGATAGCACCGAAGTCCACGGACCACATACGACTACTCAAATGCAAGCCTGGGTGAATGAAGGCTATTTTAAAGACGAGGTGTGGGTGAGAAAACATGGCCAGGATGGACCTTTTTATACGTCAAGGAGAATAGATTTCGAGTTGTATCTGTAGAGAGGATATCAATATCTACATTGTCTCTTTTCTTTTTTTCTCACCCCCCTAAACACTGATATATGAATTTTTTTACACAGAACTGAATCATCACTCTTTATAAGTTGTGTATTCTCTATTTGAGTTAGTGTGTATTGTCATTCTACACACCTTCAATCCAGTAATAATACCACTGCAAAAGTGAATAATCAAAAGAGTTTTTCAAATTCCATTATTTGGTGTGCAGACAGACATATTCCGTTATTTATGTCAATTTCTGAATCACAATATATTTACGGGCGTGTTCCAAAAAATTGATTCTGCTATTTTATCTAACTTTTTTTTATTGTATATAACTGTGCTATATAA
>JAGDQP010008891.1:0-35229 GCA_022664845.1 Lepisma saccharinum | reverse complement strand
ATACTTTCTTTGTCTTTTCTCTTTTGATGAAGTTCTTCTATGGTGAATGCAGAACACAGTCTTGGAGTTCTTGTGAAGTTTCAATAATGTTGTTATATGTACCTGCGAAAATTCTTTTATGATATGTATTAAAGAATGCAATAATGGAAGAAAGTTTTTTTTTTTTTGTTTCGACTTTTCCCGTTAATAGTAGTGTGGACCGGTACCATCATCTTCCTTTGCAGAGTGCTGTAGGGGGTGGTGGTGTTGGGGGAAAATAGTGACAGTTTTGTATTTTGAGACAAGGGTCGCGCTGTTGTTATTTAAGTCGAAAGTTCGTGTTCAACGTATTGGCTTGATTCTTAAGGATAAATCTAAAGCAACGATCTCCAACAAAAGATGGCAGGCAGCACTATCTCCGTATATGTCTCATGTATTTTCACTGTTACACGAAATTCCTTTTCTGCTCCTATAAATTCAAGCCTAGAGAGTTCAAACTTTCAGGGAAGAAAGTTCATAACCAACTCAAGAGCATGATCGATGCCGATTTTTAATTTTCTTTTTTTTTTGTCCATTGTTGAAAGAGCTTCATTGTTGTAGGTTTCGATATTCACAACAACAATGAAGCGATCTCAACAATGAAGGAAAACGAAAATAAAAAATCGGCATCGATCATGCTCTTGAATTGGTTATGAACTTTCTTTCCTGAAAGTCTGAACTCTCTAGGCTTGAATTTGTGGGAGCAGCAAGGAAATTTCGTGCAACGATAAGTATACATTAGACATATACGGAGATAGTGCTGCCATCTTTTGTTGGAGATCGTTGCTTTAGATTATCCTTAAGCCATCGACTGGAGCTCTGCGTAAGAGAGAGAGAGAGAAGATAGGACAGCTGGAGTCCAGGAGAGAGTAATGTTGACTATCCTATAGTGTGTGTTCTCCAGGCACGTATCCAGAACGTGGTTTTGGGAGGGGTCCAAGGGCTTCAGAGGGGGATGTGCAAGGTGTTTCTGGGCATGAAGTGTATATTAAATATGTATAATTACGCCTGAAGTTGTACTATTTTTCCATAAACACCTGAGTTTTTGTGGGGGAAGTCTGGACCACCCGGAGCCACCCCCTAAATATGTGCCTGGTGTTCTCCATTTTTATATTAAACGAATTAATTAAACAGTCCTGCGATAAAGATGGTTTATAACGGTAATATTTAGTGGCGCAAAACACGTATTGCGTAGGTGATCGGTATGAATTGATTGTACAATAAATAGATGATCTTAAATATTTATTTTGATTTTGTTTAAACCTATTACATTTTAATTTATCTATGGACTTAAGGCATCTCAGGCCAGGATTTCGTGAGGTAGAGGATGTTGGAAGGTAGTTGACCAGGGTCTAATTAGTAGATACCATCCCGGGATTTGCCTGGTGTGACTGAGGAAAATCCTTGGAAAAACTTGAGTCAGGATAGGCGGCCGCTGGAATTGTTCCCAGGATCTTCTGATGGCTAAGCCAATGCTCTACCAACTGAGCTACGGCCACTCGGTACTTTCTAATTTATGGCATACTAGCTGATTTGCCAGCCCGTTGGGGGTGGGGGGTGGAGCGGGCGCTTGTAACATTATTATTAATTGTTCTTTATTCTAAGGAACACGCATGCCAAATTTAAAAGTTTCTAAGTTTAATAGTTTTGGAGTTCTCATATTCCACTCCTTAGGAGGTTTCTGCCCCCTCAAATCCTCCTAAAGGGGTGTTGAATCAAAAACTTGAGATATCCGTTGCTAATGAGTTCAAACGAAGAATTATTTTCATCTCAAATGTCAAGTTTCTAGCTCCAGCGGTTTCCGAATGCAGCTTCTTATTAACGCAGTCCAGGAACTTTTACCTCATTCAATGTTATTTGCAGCTGCTTATATCGTCCAATATCTTGTTAATGAACATTTGAGTCCGTGAGAGAAATATCGCATAAACTACGACTCCGATATTTCTCATAAATAATCTACAACAATGACGTCTCTATGTTTATTAAGGCATTGACGAAGAATATCTTGTAAAATAAGCATGCAAACAAATTGGACAGTTTTTTAGTGTAAAACTCTCGTAAATTTCAGATTGTTTACCTATTCCAGCGAGAGGAAATCATTGCACTGGGGGAATTATCAAAATCGAAAGTCAGAAATAGGAACGAGAATGTCAGCCATACCTCATTATAAATTATGCTAATTTTATTTCTTAATAGAGCCTCTTAAGGACGGGACGAGATACCAACATTGAAACACACGGAGGCGGTTAGAGTTTGACTCAGAGACAAAGTGCATGTGGTCAGACGACTAACTCGTCAATAAAAGTACCTTCCCTATCACTCTTTTATCTTCCACTAACGGTGGCTCTTTAAGTTTATCAAATAACTGTTCAAACGGAGACCATGTTTCCATTTTCCTTTGATTGATGTTTCCGTTGATATAGGAATGAATGAATGAATTTCTACAAAAGTGACGCAAAAATAATGAAATTATATACATAATTTGTTGAAGGAAGGAGAGAGAAGAAGATTATTGAGACTTTTGCATAACTACCAAACATCTATATCAGTTACAATTCCATAAGTCAAGGAGTTCAACTGACATTGACGAACAAAAGAAGTTTATGGTAATCTTGTATATATATATAACGCGAAATATATGCGACACAAAATTGGCTTATTTTGGACATAGACACATTAAGTTCCAGGGTTTCTTTGTAGAAAATACGACTGTTTGGGTCACATATATTTCGGGTTATATATAAAAGACTTGCTTTGCTTTGCTGGGGGAGCTGCGTCCCCTTTATCGTAATCAGACACACACTGGCGGACTGCACCTCCATGGTTCAAATATACCACTCACCGGGGGGGAGGAGGAGGAGAAGGTTTCACCATTTTGTGTGGTACACCTTTATACCAAATTTCGTTTGTCTAGTTTTAGTGGTTTAGAAAATGGGGTTTCGGGCGGCCATTTTGAATTAAAGATGGCGACGTTTTTAACATTTTATTATGTTATTGTGAGGTACACCTTTAAATAAAATTTCATTCCTCTAGCTCAAACGGTGTCGAAAATGATTGTTTGGGTGGCCATTTTGGATCCAAGATGGCGACTTTCCCAAACATTTTGTAATATCTTCCTAAACTACTAGTTATGATACACCTTAATGCCAAATTTCGTATCTCTAGCTCAAACAGTGTGGAAAATGGATTTTTAGGTCTGCCATTTTGGATCTAAGATGCGTCTTTGGATACATCAGATAACATTTTCGTAACCTAATAGCAACAATGTACCTTTATACCAAATTTCATTTTGCTAGCCCCAACGGTTTAGGGTCTCTATTCTATACAACAATAGGTTTGGCGGCCATTTTGGATCCAAGAAGGCGAAGTTTTCAACATTTTGTAATATTGTTCTAAACTACCCAACATAATACACTTTCATACCAAATTTCGTATCTCTAGCCCAAATGGTGTGGAAAATGCATTCTTAAAGTTCGCCATTTCATATCCAAGATGGCGTCTTTGAATACATCTCGTAATATTTTCGTAACCTAATAGTGATGTTGTAAATTCATACCAAATTTCATTTCAACAGCCCCAGCCATTTAGGCTGTGTATTCTATACAATAAAGAGATTCACATGCTAGGAGAGAGAAAAGACAGAGCGGACTGGTACGGCACTTGTGCTAAAAGACGCCATGTTGACAACTGCTGCTGCGTAACAGTGTGGCCAGATTTAGGAGTGGGTAAATGAATAGATGATTCGCAGAAAATACATCGTTGGACAAACTCACAAATGTCCATTTCAGTCACTTAACGATACGAACACTGGGTTCATGCCGAAAGTGGTGGAAATCGTCATGTATGAGGTGGTCTTGTCAAGACCTTTCCAACGATGTAGCCACTATGAGTCTTGCCAGTTACAGGTTTCGACACTATTACCGCTTTCATTATCTGATCTGTATAGTTCATTAAATTTTAAAGTAGATAGCCATGCCTGACATCTAGTGACTTCTTCCCAAAAGAATTTCTACGAAGCTCAACAATATTGAGTGAATTATAATTGAAACGTGAGCATTAAGGTCGCTTCAAATTACCTTTATTTCGTCGGACGATGAACATAATTGTTCATATTTGAGATATATGAACATAATTATGTTGTTAGTAAAGTCTTTCTCTGAATACAATTGAAGACAAAGAAAAAAAAATGAACAAATCAAAGATGTAGGAGAAAGAGCTTGAAAGTGCTGAAAATTCATTCAGGAGTAGGAATAAAGTTTCCTGGTGTAAGATAAATAAAGCGTTGAGGAAGGCTTTATTAATTGTTTTCGTCTTTACACACTAAATCAAAAGAACTGAATATTCACTCTTCTGAGAGAGAACACTCTTTTAAAACGGAATTTTCAATCGATAAGAGTTGTTTTTAACGAAACATTCTCGCTTTTTGGATGAAAAATGTGATCTTTCTAGATGGAATTCCGATGCTTTTGGATGTAATTCTTCAAAATTGAGAGTGATTTTCTATCTTTTTAGAGTAGTTTATTTCTCACCTTTTACTGGTAGTCAAGTTTTTTCTTCGCCATTTGTTACTGTGAAGTTTATCGAAAGACGAAGCCATACTGTGAAATTTATCGCGTTGCGTTTACTTAAAAATGACAACAGAAAACATGAAAACTTTTCTCAATGACAAAAAATATACCAGAAGACGTCAGGAGTAAGATATGTACAAGAAATATTTTGAACGTTGTTCTCAAGTATCTGAAGAGACGAAAGAAACCATTTGGAAAGCGTATTTTCGTAGTTGGACAGCTGGCTCAGGGGAGAAGGCGTTGGCTGGCCTGGGGTATCGCGTTCAAAACTCCCCGAGATTAAGTTTTTTTACTCTTTCGTTCATAAGTAGATTACTCTGCTTTCTTACTACTTATGAATAAATGTACCCTTCTGCATCTTTTTTTAAATTATCGAAATTTTATTACATCGTATTCATGTTCAAAGATGAAAACTGTATCTGAATAGGCGTACATTCACCTAAAAATATTATAGTTACGTTTCCATCGAAATGAACTGCCACATATCCCATATATTTTAGGTAGATTTCGAAGAAAAATCTACCTATTGAGATCGGTACGATATCAAAGTGTATATATATATATTAACACGCTAGCGGCCATAATTTTGAAGATATTTGAACCAAATTTCTATATGTTGTTTCTAGGCTTAATAGCTCGTTAATGAGCAAAATCGGTCGCCATCTTGGATCCAAAATGGCCGCCGAACCCATTGTTGTATAGAATACGCAGCCTAAACTGCTGGGACTATTGAAATCAAATTTGGCATAAATGTACAGCATCACTGTTTTATTACGAAAATGTTACATAATGAGTTCAAAGGCACCATCTTGGATCCAAAATGGCGGAAGCAAGAAATCTATTTTCCATATCGTTTGAGCTAGAGATACGAAATTTGGCATAAAGGTGTATTGTCACTAGTAGTTCAAGAAAATATTACGAAATGTTGAAAAAATCGCCATCTTGGATCCAAAATGGCCGCAGAACCCATTGTTGTATAGAACTAAACAAACGGCTGCAGCTAGAAATATCAAATTTGGTAACACGGTACATTATCACTTGTATGTTACTAAAATATTACATGATGTGTCCAAAGACGCCATCTTGGATCCGAAATGGCGGACCTAAAAATTCATTTTCCACACCATTTGAGTTAGAGATACGAAATTTGGCATAAAGGTGCATTATGATAAGTAGTTTAGGGAAATATTACAACATTTGGGAAAAGTCGCCATCTTGAATTCAAAATAGCCGCCCAAAATCTCATTTTGCACACCGTTTGAGCTGGATAAATCAAATTTTACTTGAAGGTGTACCATCACAAGTAGGTCACGACAATATAAGAACACTTTTAAAAAGTCGTCAACTTGGATTCAAATTGGCCGCCCCAAAAACCCAATTTCCAAATCATTGAAGGTAGAGAAACAAAATTTTCTTTGAAGGTGTATGACCAAGAGTAGGTTACAATAAATAGGACAAACCTCCCCTTTGGGCTCGCAGCCCCCCGTTGGAGGGTGCAGATGGACACCGTGGTGGTGTAGTGCTGCAGGGAGATTTTGGTTAAGATAAAGGAGGCACATCTTCTCAAAAGCACTGAAGTTGGGGGGCGACCCCCCTACGTTGGTCTGGGGGCAGCGCTCCCAGCGAAACAAAGCGAGTATATATATGTCTTGTGGGGTATCGTTGAACAGCTCTTGATGAATAACCTACAAATCAATAAATAGTTTCTCGATAGCTCTCATATAAGAGGAGATTTAAATTTTTAAAGATAAAAAAAAAAAAAACTTTGAGATCTACCTTAGCCTGTAGGCTTACCGAAAGGGATTTTTTTTTCGAGCAACTATTTTTCATCTTTTCTTCAATGATAATTCACTAAAAGAGTGGTCCCTCTTTCGGCTCTTAAAAGAGGAAATATTCCTCTCAAATCGAAGGGGAATGTACACAAAGTTAACAAAGGAGACGAATAGAAACTGCGTAGAACATTACTTGTAAGGGAACAGGACATCTATATGTAAGATGCAAGATATGATAGAAAATGGAGAGACCAGTTATACCCAGTCTATTAAAAGTCGTACGCTCAAATAGAAAGGAAAGTGGACACTACTGAAGAATCGAAATTTGATTGAATTTGTTGCTCCAGTTTACTGTATTGTTGTCAACTAATGAACAATAAAGTTGTATCATGTTCCACAACCTTGAACTGAACTGACAACCGGAGAAGAAATTTACGACGTACTTTCGTCTACTAGCAATTTGTATTACAAATGATCACTCAATTATGAACTAAAATTTCAGGCTTTATTACTGATTGCCAAATGTTACAAGGAAGGTTTTAGATACTACACTAGCGGTTTCTCTCAACCCTTCCATGAAAAATTTAATATGGAAATTTCTGCTATAAACAAATTACATTATAATTTGTTAGTATTCCTTTACTATTTTAAAATTTGTTCACAGAATGTCTTCACGTCTTTTCAGTAATTAATAACGAATAAAATGACTTTACTACATGAAATTGCTTTTCCTTGCATTTTGTTTGAACACGCTATTCTGCGACAAATTACAAGAGAACATGTCTGTTGTGAGACATGTTATCTCTAAATTTGTAGGTAATAATTCATGAAAAGAATGTGACCCATCTAGGTTACATTAGTATAACTACAGACACAAATTCGGTTGAACACATCCTCGGTATTTGAACGCAATTCAATCGGTGTATGGTAAACCGGGATTAGTCAAGTGATACCATTTTTTAGGGGGAGGGAGGGGGAAGCAAACAAAAAAAGTGTACCAAAGATTTACCTTAAAAATAAGAGCAGTGCTTTTTTAAAGAGAAAACCCTCAGATTACAAGTAACATGAAACCATCCACTTAAACTTAGTACCCCTTCTAGCATGCTGTGGTAAATTAAGACACATAGGTGACTATAAACGTTTTTACATATTTTTAGTGTTGAAAAATTACAAAAGGTGTCATTTTGATAACTTTTGAACTGTTTTACCATAGTGACATTTTTAAATAGATCTTCTGTTGGTGTTTATATACTT
The DNA here is from genome assembly GCA_022664845.1 of Lepisma saccharinum. Taxonomy (NCBI): domain Eukaryota; kingdom Metazoa; phylum Arthropoda; class Insecta; order Zygentoma; family Lepismatidae; genus Lepisma; species Lepisma saccharinum. The sequence goes on along the minus strand of JAGDQP010008891.1, from coordinate 27,617 downwards.
TGTTTAGTCATCATTCATCTTCAATGCCAGTGAACAGTTGTGTGTCACATACAAATTTCGACGTGAAACTTTTCATATGGCTGGAGCTTTCTAATGTCATCTAACTTGGCCTTCAACAAGGCAACTTTCCTTTGAGAATTGACTTTATTACGTGTTATTTCTTCCAAGACTTGTAAACTCAAAAATATGTTCCAGTACGGAATGAATGAACGGAAGACTGTTGGTCTCTGGAGCATTTGACTAATTCCCATTTACTGTATTGTGATAAAATAACACCAAGCTTCAGCACCCTAAAACACGTGTTACCTATTTTTTTTCGACTAAACCTCTTTTAGTATGTACCACTTCAATTAATTCAGGAGCCACAGCGAAACTCTTTGAAGGATACTAAGCGAGTGACAGCGTCTATACAACAAAAACTGTCAACAAATTCATTCCAATTGTCTTTGCTTATCTATAGAAGCATTCTGTGTGTGCGTCCTCAATTAGCTCCGGAGTTATGAGGATTTATTTTATAGACTCAGCACCCTACTACCAAACTACATTTCTAAGATTAGTCAAAGTTTTCCGGTGTGCCGAAGATACCCGAATATCTGCTTAGTTGTAAGCTACGAGCCATACAGGAACGTGCCGTCTGGCATATCATGGAGACCAGGGTTTCCGCCAGGATTTTCAGTTTTGGGGTGTAAAGTCAAAATTGGGAGGATAAAAGTGAAGTTTTCAATGGATTTTTCACAGCAAAAAAAAATAAATTGGGGTGGTTGTTGTCGAGACTTTGGGGGGGGGGGTCATCTGGCGGAATCACTGACGGAGACCAGCAAGGAAGAGCAGCTAGAAGTCGTACAATTCCTGGTGTGGAAGGTGCGAATACGCCAGATATTCACCGTTCAATAACGCCAGTGTATTGAGAACATTGTTTATTTTTGTCACGAGTGAAGGAGTTAGTGAGGCCTCCATGTCGGTCGGACGGCAGATTCATGCACGTTTGCACTTTACAAGACCCACACAAGCAGTGCATCACATAAGTTTGTGACGCAACTGGCATGCACAGACCAACAAAAAAAAACTTCGAATGGTACCAAATATATATATATATATATATATATATATATATATTCTCCAAGTTCTTTTCTTTTTAACTAAAATGATACTTTGTATTGAGAAATGAAGATTCTGGAACCCGTATAGAGTATTTATGTGTCCCAAAACATAAGTAAGCTTTCTTGAAAACAGATGGAATTACGTACATTTTTCAACAATAAAATTTCTGTAATTTAGAAAAGACATTCTTTCGTAAAGTATTAATTATAGAAAGCATTCGCAGATGTGCAAAGCAAGAATTCATCTTCATTATCTTCTACTTACAAGCCAGTGGCCTGAGTGTATAAAAATACTTTTTGTACGAAGTGTTAAAGTTGTTTAATTTCTTTTTGTCAAAATAAACTTGGATTGACTTGTCATTTACGTCCTAAACGAGCGGTAAACTTTAAAGTACAGAACGTACAGATTTTGAGAAAGTAAATTCTGAACCACATCCGTTCAAAGGACCCCGGCGGGAATCGAACACGTAATCACGAGTAGAGAGAACTGGTGCTCTAACCTCTCAGTCACCCTGAGATCTATATTAACTACTACACTCCATTTTCAAATGACATCAAATAGTTTCAAACAGTATCAAATGAAATTGAACAACACTTTAATAATAACAATAAAAGTACCGACTTAAGCGAGAGAAGATAAATGAGAAAAATAACAAAAAGGGAGGAAAGAAACTGGTAAGGACATTGTTTAGAAAGGTTTTCTATATTAAAGAAGTGGAAATGAAGGTACAATGGAAGAGGAAAATGGAAGTGGAAGGATTAGATATCATTCATCAACAGTTTTGATTAGAAACCTTCTCAAAAGAGAGAACAAGGGAAGACAAAATTAGAATGAACGAAGAACATTAGGCTCACTTTTAAGTGCCGCATTAATAATAATACCTGCAGACACACTTGTAATATTCATGAATTTGTGGAAAATTTCAGAAGGAAATTCATTAACGCTCGTAAGTAATAATTATATCATAAAATTAAAATGTCATTTGAATTTGATGTACTTTACTTTCTCATATTTAAATAAACGATACAGAAACCACTACAACAGCTTCTCCTATCCTCCGAAATAAAAATTGTTAGTAAGCATACAAAATGTTCATACACTAAGAATTTTTTTTTTTTTTTTTTTTTTTTGTTTAGGCGTCAGTTTAGTCCTATTAGCATCTTCTACTGTTTTTATTAGCGTGACCTTAAAGATGTAAACGCTTTCTTTAATGTGTTCTTCTTTTGATGCACAGATTTACTATTGCAATAAAAGGGTAATAATAATGTATAACACGACTAAGCAAATTAATGTGGGTACGGTTCAAACCGTTTATTTATATTTTTCATTTAATATACCGATACTACTACCGCCATCTAGCGTACTTCGATGTATCTAATTCTTTTAATTTCCAATTTAATTCTTGTATTATGAGTATCGCACCTTAGAAGATTGGTAGTTTTCGCTCAATACATGCATGCATCATCAATGCTTGGCATTTAAATCTGCTATCAAAGACATTTATTTTTAAAGTGGGATGGGTTATGGACATTTGGCGTTGCCGTTCTTAGCATAATTATCCTAAATCTCGGATGATTTACATTGCTTTTGCATCTAGTATAATGTCTTTGGCATCGTGGGAAAATCTAGCACAATCCTTCACTCTAGCTGAGAAAACCAAATAGTATCTCTCTTTCGCTCACGCACGCTGCTTCTTTCGGAGGACAAGAAGTCGAAAGGGTCTTCAGAAGGCAAGATTTTTTTATCAGCTCTTCCCGCAGGGCTGGGCAGCCATATTGTAACTCACTTGGAAACACTTCCGGTAGGAATAGCCCACTCTCGCTTATCTTGAACGATAAGTAACAGCGAGAAGCGCTTAACTCGGCAGCTGCAGTTTGGTCTTGTGGTCAAGACGTCGGAAAGCTGATCCAAAAGTCCCGGTTTAAAACCCTGGCGTCGACTTGTTACGTATTTTTAAAGAAAATTAAAGTTTTTTTTTTATGTAAATACACAAAAGGAAATTTAATAAAAGTTGTGATTTACAATTTTAAAAGAGGCCACTAAAAACTAGGATGTATATAAACCCACCAGGGCAGGATGAACACAGAGCGATAGCGAGGTGTGCAAGGGGGGGGGGGGTTGCGTCCGAAGGGAGTTGGGCATACGCAAATGTTAGCGGTGGGCATACGCAAAAGTACTGTTTACTCAAAAGTTCTGTGCCGTACCGGAAGTGTTTCCAAGTGTACTCCGGAAGTTGCCAAAATGGTTACCCAGCCCTGCGGGTCGAGCTGGAAAAAAATCTTGCCCTCAGAAGGCACAGTAATAACTGTGAAAGAAACCAGTTATTTCTTGGTTTGCGCAGTTTCTCGATTTTTCGCAACCAAAATTTTAAAGTAGGTGTTGTTGCTGAGATTTTCGCTGGGTAACACCCTACACAGGGGGAATCACTACTTGTTAATACATACAATCGTAATAGTAATATAATTTTTGGTATCGTGTAAAATAAAACAAACCTGATAAAGGGTCAAAAACCATAAACATGCTATCATTAGCCCTAACGTACGCCTTAGATTGATTTGCACTGATTTTTTGGATCACATGCTTTTTCAGTTTTATACAGAAATGAAAAGAAGTATAAAAAACGTATACGTATGCTTTGTACGTACAAATCATATGCAGAAAATCTAAATTCGATGTTCATTAAATTTTACAGAATTTTAAAATGAGCTAATGTACCGTTTAATAATTATAATAAAATAACCGAAAGGCAGGTCTATGTTTGGCATACTTTTCTATGAAATATCATAATTTTGTTGTCATAGCGGCATAATACTCTGCTTTTTGTGTGGCAACGACAGAGACAAGATGCCAAGCAAATGTGTCAATCACCGAAACAATTTATTATAGGAGCGGGAGTTGACATTTAAATCGCTACAATGAAATTTGACGCCCCTAACGAAAACATTGCGTGCGCTATTATTTTGGCTGTAAAGTAGGAGAATAGAACAGAATTGGGGTCCTCAATACTGCTGTTACGTCTTCACGAAGCATCCCACATAGCAAAATGACGTCCCAGGGATATCTGACGGATCTCCTGGCAGGATATCGGGACGTCCGTAAGACGTCCTGTTTAAGTCCCGTTTACATCCATGGGACGTATAGTTATAATTAATCCTTCGTATAACTATACGAAGGCATATCCTTCGTATAGTTATAATTAATTAAATAATAATAATAGTAAGGTCGATTTAATTTATAGAAATTCCAGGTAGGTAATCCCGCACGGCTTTCCGGGGGACATCCAGGGGACCTCCATACGGGATGAACTGTTTGTATTGCCCGCAGAGTTATCCCAGGGACGTCCTTAGGACATCGCTATGGGAGCAGGACCATTCTGACGGTAATGGGATCTAAATGGGACGTCCCAGGGACGTACTCTGCTATGTGGGATCTGAGAGAGTGGGTAAAGGATTCGCGGGATATGCATCTTGCAATACCTATGACATTGCGTGAACAAAAGAATCAGTCATCAGACTAAGTATCAAGATATAAGGAATAAATAATAATTAAAAACACAGAATACAGTTTCCGATATGTGCCATCAGCAGGGTAGGTAATTACGCAAAGTCAGGACTTACGGGTACAACAACCTTGAACAGAGGTTCAAGACGGAAAATGAGGCAGGTACCTTTTACGTGGGCCAAGTATCTCGTCCTGTAAACCGCATCTCTTAACGTAAGGTGATACCCAAACGACCTTGTTTGAGATTTGAAATCGTCCAAAATACTGGTCGAATTATTGCCACCATCACTCTTATGCAAATGAGGTACCAGGGACAGTGGCGAACACGAATACTTGCTAATTACTGTAGACGCTAAAGTGTGATATTCCAGATGTGAAATACTGTAGGAAATCCACAATTCTCACACTTTAAGTACGTTCCTAGTGTCATTATGTATGTACATATGGTCATGTCCAGTGGCGGAACGTTCGGGCCCGCAATGCGGGCGGGCCCAGGTAAAAGAGGGCCCGCGTCCGATTTTCTAGATTTATATTATTTAATACAATTTTAATTTCTAATTTAAGGAGGAATATTGCATGCAAAAGGCACAAACTAAAAACTTGATTGATCCGGAATGCAGTTTTGTAATGTTAGGGGAATCTCCCATTTGTTAGCAAGGGATGTAATTAACGACATTGCCCTTTCAACGTCACTCTGATTTTTAACAATTTAGGCTACTAAGGAAATCAACTGGAAGATGTCAAAGAAGAATTATATGCTGCCACTCGTTATGCGAAAGATTCCGTTATACCGATGGAGTTGTCGGATTGACTTCATATTTGATATATACACACCTTACGACCTCTAGGGTGTATATCCGGTGCAAGGTGGCGCCACGACCGAAAATTACAAAAATACTCAAATTCGATATTTTAAGCATTTTAGACATGATCATGCCCCTAAGTTGTTGTTAATAAGCGAAGTTATGCGGGGCCCCGTGCAAGCCAATTACTTGGGGCCCATTTAATTTGGTATTAAGCCTCAATTTAAATTTATCGTCAGTAGCAATATACACTAATACTACTTGTGTTTGCTATACACTTTTATACGGGGGCCCCGGATAAAAGTTTTGCGGGTGGGCCCGCACTCATTTCGTTACGCTACTGGTCATGTCCTTGCATCGTTATTCTCCGTGGCACACAAAAGCTGTGCGTCACTGAGACCAACTACTTCTTTGCCTTCAGCATATAACGTTCTATTCGTATAAGATACATTGCCTCCTGTGCTAAACAAAAGTTTGCATTTTGTTGCCTTGTATAATTATGTCACTTTTAATTATTATTCCTACCCCCCACACTTAGTCTGTCTACCAGAAAAGCTGACGTCACGCTCGGAAAACGCTGTTGTGGACACCTCCATCGAAGCAGAATTTATAGTACAATATATTGAATCCTTCGAAGGGAGTAGTGTCATATAATAAATATCGAGTGAATTTTTACATCTTATATAAGAAGCACAAGATGTCCTAATACAGCCAATATATAATGCAAAAACTTGAACGAAAATATAGCGGTCCGAGACCATCACTTATATAAAGACAATGCATTGTATATATATTATGAAAATTAAGTCTTAGATGGAGAAGTCCGCATGGCGAAGAAAATTTGTTCCGTTCTTTGTGTTGGAAATTTCTACACTTTCTGTCTGATGTCTATAGAAATTAGGAACTTCAATTCTTCTAACTTCAAAACCTGGCAACGAGAAAATTCCATCAGTCACTCACTCACTTCCAATTTACAATTATACAAACTGTTAAATACAAAATTCTTATTAATTTGTAAGAACACGCTGAGAAAATAAGATATCTTAGATCCCTGTTGATAGTCAAAAAAGTGATTTTCTACGTGTCTTTTACGGTCATTCAGTAAATAAATACGAAATCACAAGACATTTGTTTTCATATCTTTGTGTACAGTTGCTGATGTGCCGCAGCTTAAGTGAAAGCCGTACCAGAAAATACTCTAGTGCCATCAATAGTTCAATTGTTAGTTGTGTTTGTATTTGATTACGGAACAATTACCAATAAAATCCACTTACTTATTAATAATTGTTTATTTCACTGTATCTCAGAGGACATTTTCCATTACGTAACAACGTGTATCAGTTGTTAAATTTACAGTGCTTGGATTCAGTTAGCATATCTCTAAATAGACTCGTTCAGCGGCAATCTAAGACAGGGATAACTAACTTATGTGTGTTGAACCCTCTCAGCAAATATTCTGATTCACAGTTAACGTTGTTACCGCTTGATATTCTATTGTCAAACAGTGTTGTTGATAATTCTTTGTCGATACTTGATCTTCTCGCTAGTCCACGGTTTATTTTGGGATTTTACCTGAAATTAAAGAAAAGCTACAGCGTTAGTACCATTCTCTTACTCGAGGTGGAACTCACATCCCACTTACGCCTTCCGCCAACTTTCTTTGCGCCCGAAGACGGTTATAGTTCTTCGCCATTTGTTACTGCGAAAGTAATCAAAAGACGTAGCCATACTGTAAAATTTATCGCGTTGCGTTCAGTTAAAAATGACAACAGAAAACATTAAAACTTTTCTCAATGACAAAAAATATACCAGAAGACGTCAAGAGTAAGATATGATGTACATGGAATCTTTGAATGTTTATCTCAAATACCTGACGGGATGAAAGAAAACCATAACGAAGACATATTTTCGTAGTTGGGTGGCTGTCTGTGGGGTTAAGGCGTTGGATAGCTGACCGGAAGTTACCGAATTCAGGTTTGCCCGAGATTGTTTGTTTTTGCAGATTTTTTATTATTATTAATAAGTACATTAGTTTTCTTTCTTACTAGTTATAAATAAATGATCCCTTTTGAATCTTTTTACACATTTAAAATTTTATTGTGTCATTTTCATGTTCAAAAATGAAAACTATACTTGAATAGATGAAAATTCACCTAAAAGAAAAATAATATTAACTTTTTAAGATATATTTTTCTTAAACAATTCATACTAAAAATTGAAAAATAATTTTGATTATGAGTAATTAAAAAGAAAAGCATGGGGCGCACGCTCATTTACAGTTAATTTTTTTTACGCGCCCAAAGTTTCCTTTTTATTCATGCATAAACAAAATTATTTTCTACATTTTAGTATGAATTGTTAGAAAAGTATATCTTTAAAAAGTTTTTTTTTTTAATTATTGTCTTCGAACTATTTCGGTGTTTGTATACTTTTTCTCAAGCTCATGTTTCCTGATCCAAATCTTAAAATGTTCTGCAACTAGTCAAACATAATATTGTTACAGGCTAGTATTGATCTTAGGATAAAAAGTCGATATTAAAAAAAAAATATTGAAAGAAAAGATTATTTTAATATATATATATAAATGATTGAATATGGCTGTGATTTATTATATGAGCTCCTGCGTAGCCTAGTCGGTAGCGCGCTCAACTTCAGTGCAAGCAGTCCCGGGTTCTATTCCCGGTGGGGGCTCAAAAATTTCAGTGTTGACACAGCATCGTGAGGACAATTGAGAAGCTGCTGTGAAGAAAAGACTGGCGATCACAGTGAGAGCTTCGGCTCCCCTTTCCCAACCCGTCTGGTCAGCGTGGGAGCAGTAGACCAATTCCTCCTTTCGGGGAGAGGCCTCATCCACTAGTGGATTGAATATGGCTGTGAATTATTTAATTTATTTATATAAATATATGAAAGTAACAAAGGAATATTATATTGTTAACCAGACTTATGTCTTTCCGCTCTTTGAATTAAGTGTGTAGAGGAATGCACGCAAAGGCAAGAAATAAGACGAAGAGAAACTGCGTAGAACATTGCTTGTAAGGAAAGAAAAAAAGCACAGCGAAGAATATAACAAAAGGTTAGGTGAAACAAAATAGAGAGAACAGTTAACCGGTCTATTAAAAGTCGTTCGCTCATATACAAAGTGAAGAGAATAGCACTGAAGAACTGAAAAGCTGTGAAATTGGATTGAATTTGTTGCTCCACTTTACCGTATTCTTGTTAACTAATGAACAATGTAATGTATCATATTCCACAGCCTTGAACTGAACTGACAACCTGAGAAGAAATTCACATCGTACTATCAATCTACTAGCAATTTACATTATGAATGCACACATAATTCTATACTAAATTTTGTGGCTTTATTACAGACAGTCAGAGATGAAGGAGAGTTTTAGATACTACACTAAGCAGTTTCTCTCAACCCTTCCATAAAAAATTTAACATGTAGGGTACAGCAAAACCTCATTTCGTTCCTTACATTTTATTAGTATTGCTTAACTCCACATAAAATTTGTTCGCATAATGTCTTCAAGTATCGTCAAAAATTAGGCGTATAGAATGACATGATTATAGGAAATTGCTTTCTCTTGCCATTCTGTTTTAACAAACTGTTCTGCGACAAATAGTGGGAAAACATATCTGTTGTAAAACATGTTATCTCTAAATTTTTTACATAAAAGTTCATAACAAGTAGGTGCCCCATCTAGGGTGTATTACCTTAGTATTAGTAAGAAAGCAAATTCGATTGAATGCATCGCCAACATTTTGAACGTAATTTAGTCGATGTATACTAAAACGGGAGGATCAGTCAAGTGACATTAGTTTTGAAAATAAAAAAAAAGACAGAAAAATAAATACTGTACCAAAAGTTTCTTATAAATAACAGCAGTGCATTTTTAAATAGAAAACACTCAAATTTCGAGTAACCTCAAGCCATCTACTGGAAGGGAGTAAAAATTATATATTTCATAGCAAAAAAAAAAAAAAAAACAAGATTAAAAGTTGCTGAATAAACCCCTTATAGCATGCAGTGGTAAATAGGTGTTATGTAGACGTTTATATCAACATGCACAGCAGTGCATGCAGCCAAGTTCTGCGTCACGAAATGTCAGCAATGCCAGAAGCATGCTATACTTGAAGAAGAATTTATAGCGAAATTGGAGAAGGTAGGAATATGAGCTTTCGAAGTTAAGGAGATATGGCAAATATGTGCAGGTGTGCACAATTTCATATTCGTAGCTTGAAGTATATTCGAGATGTGGGCCCCTGAAATTGCGTATTTTAGGCTTACTGATTCATACATTCACTCACTCACTCAGTGACTCATATTCTGTAGGGTGTTCGGGATAAGCTAGAAACATGAAATTTGGCATGAAGGTGGACGATGATAAATAGGTAAAGAGAAAATTCCGACATTTTGAAAAAGTCGCCATCTTGAATTCAAAATGGCTGCCAAATATAACATTTCGAAGAATATACAGCTTAAACGGCTGGAGCTAGAGAAACGAAATTTGGTATGTTGATGTTCCATCACCAGTAGGGTACAATAAGTGGAGAAACCTCCCATATGGAGCGTAGTCCCCTCGAGAGTTTGGTTTCCATAAAGGGGCACAGTCCCCCAAAGTCCCTAAGATGGAGGCGCAACCTGCCACAGGGGTCTGGGAGCAGGGCCCCCAGTGAAGAGAAATTATACACTTACAAAAACTGTGAAATCCGAGCAAAAGCACCAGAGCTGCAAACATTTCAGCTAAGTTCGTTATCTGTAAAAAGGGCCGAAATGGAGGATGGGTGAGCGAAGTTCTTTGGCGACAGCATGTAAGAGGAACACTTGAAGTTGGCTAAAGTTGGCAAGGTTTATGATATTCATGTCATAAGGTTGGTGGTGGCCCTAAATACCTCCACGCTCACCACCATCAAACCTAAGGCTCGAACTTTTTGCACCTCTTTGTTTTTGCTGAGCATTTGACTGATTTCCTTTTACTGTAATATGACATTAGCCTAAAACAATTGAGGACATTGCCGGAAGCTTTAAACGATCCGTCATGTTCTTTTCTACATGCCCTGCAAATTTCTAGTCAATATCTCTATTCGTGAGCTTGGTACAAAGAAATATGTAGAAAAGTTTCCCCAAATGAAAACTGTCGTCTTGCTTTCGTACCCTGCTGGCGGACAAAACCTGAACTCGACAACGATCAAGTTTTTTTCCTGTTTCACCAATGTGTTTGATGTAGAAATTCTTCAAATGTTTTCCGTCAGAGGCCAATCATTTACACAGTGCGACAGAAACATTTGTATAGTTAGATCACACATAAAATCAAGTGAATTAGCCCGTCACCGAAAAAAATATATTGTTTTCGATTCAATGTGAATCTGAAAAAATAGTGCCATCGGTGTTGTAAATGTTTTGGGGCGGCCGCTTTAAATCCAAGATGGCGACGTTTTGACAATGGTGCAATATTTTCTGAAACTACTCTTGATAATACACCTCTATGGCAAATTTCGTATCTCTAGCTCAAACGGCGTTGAAAATGAATATTTGGGGTCCGCCATTTTAGATCCAACATGGCCTCTTTGGAGACGTTTTGTAATATTTTCGTAACTTGCTGATAATGTTGTACAGTCTTACCAACTTTCGTTTTTCTACCTCCAGCCGTTTAGACTGTGTACTGGGTTCTCAAAAACTTTTGTATTTTTAGGTGCGACATACTATTTCTTCCTGTTTGAATTTTTTTTTCTATCTCAAGAACGAAGAGATTAGAACAATTATTTGCAACGGCAATTTTTTTTAAAAAAGATTGTTATCTTATTGTTATTGTCATTTTCAATGTTCTTTTTGTATTAAATACCGTGCTTAAAAAATTGTTTGTGCTTTCTTTCTTCAACCTAATCACCATGAAATCTTTGATTGCCGGAAGAAGGGCACATAACATGCATTCACAATTTTCAGTATATTTTCATGCAAACCTTGAATTCTATCAGATTAATGAATAGTCTTCAAACCTAATTCTATGCTCTTTATACTGGTGTCATCGACATAAATATTATTTTAAAAAATCTTGGTAACATTGAACCTAAATCTTTACCAGCTGTTTGCCGAAAATACGTTCTTGATCTATGTGCCAATCTTCCGGCAATGTCCTCAATTGTTACGTCATTTTTTATTTATTTTTTTCGATTTAACTTTTTTTAGCATGTACCAATTCCATTAGCTCAGAAGCTACAGCGAGACAATTTGAAGGATGTTAAGATAACGACAGCGTTTATACAACAAAATTGTCAGCAAATCCATTCCAGTCGTCTTTGCAAATCTGTACAAGCATTCCCAGTGTTTCTGTTCTCAATTAGCTCCCGTGTTGTGAGAGTTTCTTTAATAGACTCAGCATCCTACTCCTGGACTGCATTGCCAAGGTTTGCCGGAGTTGCCCGGTGTGCCGAAGATACCCAAACGTTTGCTCAGTTGTACGATACGAGCCATACCGTCCAGATATCATGGCCACCAGCATGGAAGAGCAGCTAGAACTCGTGCATTTGCAGTTGTGGAAGGTGCGAATAAGTAAGAGATTTACAGTTGTATTGTAACAGCCTAGTTGCTGTTCCATTTTTATATTTATTTTCTCCTCTTTCATTTTCTTAGTCTTCGTTTCCTTTCTGTGTGTTCTCCTTAGCTCATTCTCTTTTGTTGGTTTTAGACTCTTTGAGCGTGTTTCGTTTGGATTTTTATCGTTATCCATCCAGGTTTTCGTCAGTTACGCAGCAATGACTTGGATCTAACGCTTGTTTTGATTGGACCGTAGTCAATGCTTCGTGACTTGTTTTTTGCTGATTGGTGTGAATCAGCCTTCTTCTCCGTTTGCTGGGAGAACTGCTCTCCCACGCCATGTTAGTTCAGTTCCAATTTTTAAAACGAGACGAGTGGATGTCTGGGCTTTCCGTCATCTGTACTTCCTAAGCCCTGTCAACGAGAGGTAGATATAAACACAAAATTTAGTGTAATTTTCGATTTCGACTATTTTCGTCCATTCCGATGTAATTATATTATTCGTATCAAGAAGAATTTGAACCGATATAAGTGCTATCAGGACTTTTCAACATCATTATTTCGAAATTTTCACCGTATTAAATTAATTTTTTTGTTTTGAGATTATTTATCAATATGTACAGTATGTTCTAAATTTCAGTATGGGGCCGCTATTAACCGAATTCTTACATTACAAGTATCGGTTCGTTGGATTTTAATAATCATATGCCAATTTCTCGTCTCCAGTTTTCCAAATCCATTCGAAATTCCCGGTTAGCCATGTTTGACAGATACCGCATATTTTCCTTACTTGGTCAAATTAGCAACATGTCTGTTCGACTATCTTTGCGTACCGTTTCGATGTTAACAGTAAATTTTATATTATTCGACATGGTTCGATAATTTTGGTTTCAACTCCAGCCACTATTCTCCGATGAAAAAGTCATATTTTATAACAATATTTTGCATTTTCAAGATTTATTCAGAACGTCTTTTGTATAAGGTAGTAATCATCTGTAATGACGTCACACAATTAATAGCGTTAAAGTGATTCTTTCTATACAATGTATTTTGGACTAGAACTTCTTTCGTGTAAGTAATTCTGTAACAAAACTTTTCTAAATTATATAACAATATTTCGGGAATAATTTGTGAAAATAACAACGAAATTTAGTAATTATTATAGAAATTATGGACATTTATATGTGACTACGCAACTTTCAGTTCTACTTAATTAATTCAATGTATACCAGCGATTCAAATTTGTTTGTTCCTACACCTCGACAGTAATTCTGTTCCGATTCTTATGATATTATCATAGCCGAAAGCGTGAAATATGTACATTCAGAGTAATAAATTGAAATTCTGAAATTTTTATATTTCTTCGAAAATATCTTGTGTTTATGTTCAGTCAACGTAGTATAGAAACCTCTCAGTTAACCAGGTACGATCTACGGCATTAGTTGATAATCCTCTTACAGTGTTTAGTAAGATTTATAAAGTGCAGTGAGTTATTTAATGTTTGACTTGATATTTATTGGAAATTAGCTACTAATCGTTACGTGAAGTTGACAGCAATTCACACTAATTATTTCTGTGTTTCGGTAAACCTATCGTATTGAGTGATGTGATTTTAATTAGATTAGATCGGTTCATAAATCCGTAGACCAGTGGTAGGATTCTTTCGCCAGCTGAGAAGTGATAACTTGGGAAAGGAACTATATATTAAATTTCTGGTTATTTCTGCGTTGACATATGAAGTGACTCCAGCATGTGATTTGTGTGAATAAATATTATTTGCATTTTGCGTTATGACACTATGTTTGGATTGAGTTGCGACCGTCATTCGTTTGTGTTCGTTCGTCTTTATTTCAGGAATTACGATTCCTGACTACAGGTGTGGGCCCTACTAAGGTAAAGGTAAGACATGGTCTTTTGCCACCCTGTAGACTTCGAAGTGAGTAAAGACATAGTATGAGTCACATATGAGTCGTTATGCGTATCATCGTTTGAGATTATTTCCCAAGTAAAGATTTGCGTTTTCTTTCTTAATCTGTCGCTAATCTGAACCAGCTGGTACTTCGGAGTATGAACTGACGATCTAATTAAACGATTGGAGGTGTCGCCTTACCGGTATTTCCTCCCTCGATCTAAATTATTTTTTTACAGCGATCATAAGGATCTGGAATCCTCTTTCCCAGATATTCTTAAATCTGGAAGGCATTTCTGCGCCGCTCGTCTGGGGTGTAGAAAATGTTTGGAGCTAGAGGTTAGGTTAGATGCGTTGCGTGGGTACTCTAGGCTCCTGGCGACCCTATTTGTCTGTGTGATCCACTTTTGGGATCATTAGGTTGGGGACGTTACAATTTTTGGTGACTCCAGCCAGGATTGCCAAAAAACTGTGCGTTCCAGTATGACGGTAGTGTATTTGGAAGATTGATTATTTTTGTCACGGGTGAATGAGTAAGTGAGGCCTCCATGATATGTCGGACGACATTTTCCTACACGTCTGCGCTTCACACATATCTGCGACGCGACTGGCATCTACAGGCCAACAACGAAATACCTTCGAATGGCAGGAGTTTTGTGGAGTCAGCATCTGCTCGTCGAGATGTAAGAGGTGGCCATTTCTTCAGTGACTGACATTAATTTTCTGAATGAACATCCTGCATGTATTCTAGTTGTTTCCAAATAATAAACAAAGATTCTAATTTTTTTTAGAATTTAATTAACTAATACTTTTCTTAATGTACTCTAGGCTTTTTTTAAAACTAAAATTGTAATTTGCTTTAAGAAATCAAGAGTTTGGAACACATATTCGTGTCCCAAACCATAAGTAAGCTTTCTTGACAGATGGAGGTTGCCCAAATAAATTCTTCAACAGTAAAACTAATGTAATTTAAAAAAGAAATTCTTCAGTTTGGGTTCAATCGTTATTTACGTCATAAACAAGCTGGTAAGTTTTAAGTACGTAACCTATAGTTGTTGAGAAAGTAGGCTCTGAACCACTCCGTTAAAAGGTCCCTGACGGGAATTGAACCCATAACCCCGCGTACAGAAAGCGGGTGCCAAAATCTCTCATTCACGTCTGTATCTACTTGGAGAATGACACCCCATTTTAACGTGACATGAAAAGTTTAACGGGTTTCAAAAGAAATCCAACAAAAAAATTAATTGTAACAATAAAAGTAACAATAATTTAAGTAAGAGAAGATATAGATGAGAGGAATGATAAAAGAGAGGAAAGAAACTGGTAAGGACATTGCTTACAAACGTTTTCTATATTAAAGGAGCGGAATTGAAGGTACAGCGGAAGAGGAAAATGGAACGAGAAGGATCAGATGCCATTCGTCAACAGTTTTGATTAGAAATCTTTTCAAAAGAGAGAATAAGGGAAGAAAAAAATTTAGAATGAACCGAGAAGGTTAGGTTCGCTTAGAAGTACCGCTATGGCATTAATAGTACCATTTGTAGTTTCCATGAATGTGTAGAAAACTTCAGAAGAAAATTCATAAACTCTAGTAAGCAATAATTTAAGATAAAAGGAAATGTTTTGAATTTTAATTACAGCCAACTAAACATCTCTAACTAGAAATTATCATAAATAGTTTCTTTTGCTTTTCCATATGTAAATAGAGGATACAGATACCACTGTAGAAGTTTCTCGTATCCTCCGAAATAAAAATTAAGTTATACAAAGTAACTAAACTATTGTGCTTGTAATATCAACTGTTACTAAAAAAGTCCTATTAGCATTTTCTACTATTTTGTTAACATGATCTTAAAGATATAAACGCTTCTCTTAATGTTCTTTTATTTTGATGCACAGATTTATTATTATAATGAAAGGACAATAACATTGTATAATATGGCTGTAAAGAAATTAATTTGGGTACATTTTAAACTGCTTATTTTCCCAAATTGTTATATTGATGTTGCAAGCGCTATCTAGCGGCTTTTGGCGTACCTAATCTCTCTAATTTCCAATTTAATTGTTGTATACTGAGTATCGCGTCTTAACATATTGGTAGTTTTCTCTCAATACATACTTCATCAATGCTTAGCATTTAACAGTCGCACACCAATGCTATTTGTACGAATAAACGCCAAGGGTCCACTCCGAACCCCACAATGTGAGTTTTGAAATTGGTCTTACAAGTAAAGAATCTGACGGGATACGTATAAATGAATATCCTAGAAGAAAATAGGATCCTAATACATATTTCAAGGTCTATTTTAGTGGCGTATCCAGAGAGGGCACACTGGAAGCTAAAAGGAATACGCTCTACTTTTGCACTTTATCATCAATTTTTATATGTAAAAGCGTCGATTTCTTTCCTCACCAAGCTAGAAATATGAGAAGTCATATGCAAAGTCCAAATTTATAGTGATAAACGCCGAGGAGGTGGTTGCCCATTGGCGACCCCAAACTAGTAATTACTGTTATTAGCCTTAAAATGCAAACAATGTGACAAAATTGGTGAATTTCGTTCTCTTAGAAGGATACAAGTATTTTAAGATCCAAAATACCGCTTTATACCGGATACCGATGCGTCGTTTCTATAATACCGAATGTTTAAAAATAATATTAGACAAACTAATTATTTTATATGATAGATTTAAATTAACGTAGATTTTCATTTAAAGACACTTTACTATATTTTCGGAGGTTCAAAGTCAATTCCGGAATTCAGAATTCCTTGGAATCCGGAATTTTGCCACTCCGGAAATTCAACCCCCCTGAATTGCTACATTGCAAATATCTGGAAATCTGACGCTACGGAATTCAGCCATGTTGAAATTCCGACATTGCGGAAACACACGTATTATCATTCCCTTCCGGAATTGCGAACACAGTTATTATGAATGCATAAATTTCATTTCGGAATTCCGAACGGGCCTAATTTACAACAGATAAGCATACAATTTATACTGTAGTACAGGAACTCCACCAGGAATTTCAGTTTGAGGGTGTAAAGTCAGAATTGGGAGGGTGTAAGTATTCTAAATTCAACTTAATTTTTTTTCTACGGTAAAAATTCGATGGAAACCATTCAAAACTCCCTCCAAGTAAACATTCTGGCGCAAACGGTATGTTTTGGTAAATGCCCTAAATGTGTTCTTATTTACGAATGAATGATTATATTCAAAATGCTTATTTCAAGACACAAACAACTTTTTTGGGCACCGCCAAGAGGGTTTGCCCTCTTTATGGGAAGGGGAGTTAAGATATTGTGGACGGGAAGATATTGGTGGTTGGGCTAAGGTTTTCTATTTTATTTAAATTATATTTTGTTCATATAACATGTAACGCCCTCGCGCAAAATGTATGGAGAAAGCTGGACATTTATAATTTCTCTCTCTACAGCATACAAAATAAGTCAATACGACCAAACCAATCTTACCCAGCAATTTTCTGCCAGTTGATCCTCCTTACACAGTTCACGGGAAGAAAAACAATATTGAAGAGATTACTATAAAATCCGCCAGTTGGCGCTAGTTTCGAATCGACTACAAATTTGGTTTGATAAATCTATCATGAAAAAAACACAGGTGTACTATGTTGCAATTAACAATTTTATTTGACCAAGAGGTACTGAATAAATAAGCACGTTTCAAACAATTTAACACTAAACGAAGTAACAATAATAAAAAGTAATGAAGTTACCATTCACACTGTGTGGCCATACACCAACCAACATGCAATGTCAAATTCTTTTCACAGTTATCGCATGCACAATTATAATTCAAAATCCTTCATTGTAATTGAATTTTCATAAATTATTTGCTTCCACAAATAATTACGCACTTCCCCAAGAAATAGTTACCTTTCAATTTTACACTTGTACACATGCTTCCAAGTTGACAATGGCATACGAAATTTCGATTATTATACGAAGAATAAATAGAAAACTATGTTGACCCACTCTTTGAAACATTATCGACACAATTTTCCATTCTTTTGGGAACATTCTTAAAACACTAATGAAATCTAATTTAAAAAATAATTACAAGAAATAAATAAATAGCGTATTCCCTTAACAATTCAAATGCACAATGGCTGCTTCTTGTTCATGAAGGAGAAAGCCAACCAGAATTCAAATTCCCAACCAATAGAAAACATTCAATATTCCACGTGACATGTATGACAATTTCATATTAACAATTCCTACTACTACTACTACTACTACTACTACTACTACTACTAGTGAGATGCCCCCATAAGTAAAAATCCAGAGGGTTGAAATCCGGCGACCGGGCAGGCCATGATAGAGGACCGCCACGGCCGATCCACTTGCCCGAGAATACAGTGTTCAAATAGTCTCGCACCGGACGACAGAAATTCGCCGGGGCTTCATCGTTCATGTACCACATACGTTGTCGTACGACCAACGGCACATCCTCCAGAAGTGTGGGAAGTATCTCGCGCAAGAAGTTCAGATAGATAGGCCCGGTGAGTCGTTGTGGAAGAACAACTGGTCCAATGAGATGGTCACCCAGAATCCCTGCCCACACGTTGAGACGAAACTGGTGCTGGTGGCGGGCCTGTACCGTTCCATGTGGATTATCCACAGACTATTATGGAAATTGTGGATACCATCCCTTCCAAATTGGGCTTCATCTGTGAACAAAATGGAGGAGAGAAAACCGACAGTTGTTGCCACCAAATGGAGAAATTGATTACAAAAGTTCCGCCTGGGACGAAAATCCCCTGGCGATAGACCCTGGACCCGTTGCAAGTGATAGGGGTAATAATTGTTGGCATGAAGGACCGACAACAACCTCTCGTGGCTGACATTATGCCGACGCGCAAGCTCCCTGCAACTTACATGCGGGTCATTGTTCACATGTCGTAAAATACGTTCTTCCGAATGCAGAGTGCGTTCCTTACGTGGTCTTCCCGTGTCATACATGGTCGTGCGAAACGTTCCCGTCTCACACAACCGACGAAACAGCGCTGCAAACTTTGTACGATGCGGTTGTCGTCTATTGGGATATCGTTCGTTGTATAACCGTGCCGCCTGTAAACCATTTCCATGTGCTTCTCCATATACAAAAGGCATCTCGGCTTGTTCCTGATTGGTGTAATGGGCCATTGTCACAACACACCACACTATGAAGGTGCTTCACAACACAACGTAGTTGTTACCCACTTCAACTGCACGGATGACGTCGTCAGACAAGGTAGGTCTGCTCATCGGCGATGTATTGTTTGTTGGGTGTTCACTCAGTGTCTCTTCAGTACTCACGCCTTGTGCATCGCAGTGACCTGGACTGGCAACTTGGAGCCCTCTCGCGGAAACTCAACAGAGTACGTATGTAGTGTGGTTTATTCATATAGTAGCCCTGTGTTTGTGATTGTGCAATGTCCTTGAACATACAGGCCATGTTGTGCTGTCATTGTTCCTTTTTGCTAGCCGCGTTGTTCTCCCCGCGGTTGCCTAGTCCAGTGGTTCTCAACAGTTTCGAGCCTCTCGTCCTCTTAAGTGAATGCGATTGCCCTGCTCACCCCCCCCCCCTCCGAAGCCAATCCACTCATGCACAAGGCGTAACGTAAGCCTTGGGCGACGATCCAGCAAAAAAAGTTTCAATTCTTACAATACGCCTTGCTTAGTGTGTGCCGCATGCAATCATGGCCGTAGGCCGAGCCACGAACTTGGTCGAGGGATGACGCCCCAAGCTAGCTGAAGGCTTGTTAATCATCATACACTGAAAGGAACGTTTGTGTGCTTTCTTTGCCCCCCCCCCCCAACACGTCGAACAGGTCATACACTCTCGCACGCACCTTAATAGTCTATGGCCCCCCACACGCCTCGTTTTGCTCCAGCACCCCCTTCGGACACGCAAACGCCCCCTGGAGGGCGATATCGCCCACGTTGAGTGTCTACCCCGATAACTAGCATAGCGCCTACTCTGCTTGTTGCGGTACCGTCGCACCAACACACCATGTCCGGCGGTGTTCCTTTGCATTGCTCCCCGACGCTGCAGTGGAGAATCCCCATGTTCCAGCTCTCATCCCATTGTTCGTACGAAGCTATACGTAACACGTCATAGTACATCCGTCTGTTGCACTTTTCCATACCCCTACCATGTCTGCTTTGGTGAATCCCCTTCTTTCTGTGTGGAGTTCCCTTGCGCAGTTCCCTCTGCTCCATTCGGTTTGCACCATCGTGGGTATGACTTTCTTTCTCTTTTTTTGGACCGACGTCAATATCTCTATTCGTTCGGGAGATATTCTACTTTGCCGACGGTGTGCGGCGTTCTTTCGCACGGTTCCTGCTGGCACGCGCCACCGTTTTCGACCTATGTTCATATGGACTTGTTTCCTTGTTTTCAGTTGTGGCATCACTTCCCGTAGTGTATTCACTACACTTCATCTCCACAACGTCCTTGTTGGTCTCCATCAGTACCTGGTGGTTATGCAACCACCCATAGCGGCTATGACTGTCCACCATTTCGTATTTGAGATCTCGCCATGGTACAACGACTTATGGTTACCAGGTGGGAAACCTATCCATTCACGCCGCGTGTGTCGTCTCTTTACTTGACAGATTATCCGGGATTCCCTACGTTCCTTTGGGGAATCCCTTGCACACGCATTGCAGAGTTTTCAAACATGCATTTTTGAATAGAGTAGATATGACTTCTTAAGTTAATTTTTAAGCGCACTCTCTACGTTGTATAGTTGTTGAACTATTGGCCTCTGAAGTTCATTTTCCCACGCTTTCGGCCCCTTGTAGCTCCGAAACTATCTGTCCTGGACACAAGTTCAAGAGGACTTTTTTTCTTGTTTCACTGTCGGGAATCACCTCCCGAAGTTTTTCGGTGGAGTTCCCTACCACCCTGTATAGTTAGGAACGTTTTGACGAAACAGTCAGTGATGCCGATTTTGACCACTTTCGGCACGAACATAGACGTGTCGAAATTTGGAGTGGAGGTGACCCAGTGATCGCACGTATATGATAGTTATATCGTTAGAAACGTCTGGACTAGGAAAACTCAGATAAGCCGATTCTAACCACTTCCTGCACATACACTTTAGTGACGAAACAGGAATGGCATGGTGAAACAATGATATCCGACCATTTTCGGCCAACCAATACCGGCACGATCACTGTGTTCATGTCGAAAGTGATCAAAATCGGCGTTTATGAGGTAGTCTTGTCACTTTTTCATGCCCGCTCCAGGTTTAGGCATTACTACCGCTTTCATTATCGTATCTATAAATCAATTACATGTAATTCATTAAATTTTTAAAGAGGAAGCCACTCCTGACATCTAGTAACTTCTTCCTAACAAAATTCCTACAAAGTTTGAAGTTCAGCAATACTGAATGAATTATGATTAAAATATGAGCATTGAAGTCGTTTTAAATTATCTTGATTTCGTCGGACGGGATTCAGTCTGTATGATTAGTTCAGCATCTAAACCATCTTTATTAGATATTTCATGACGAAAATACAGAACGTTTTAATTACATTTGAATTTTAAAAAGAAGAAGAACCAATGATAATACAAAGAACTTTTGAACATAATTCGATAAAAGTTATTGCATGAATTAAATTTCCTTGTTCTTGAAACTACATATATTTCACTATGATAATAATTCATATCTGCTTGAAACACGTTGGGGATTAATAAATGAGACACATTTAAAGTCACCTTCCGAATGATTATCAATGGTGCCGCACTAGAATTTTGAATATGTGTTCATATGTTGTTAAGAACTGTTTTACATTCTCGGGATACAATTGAAGATAAAATATAAAAGTGAACAAATCAAAGATATGCGAGTGTTGAAAATTCATTCAGGAATAACAATAAAGATTTTTGAGATACGATAAATAAAGCGTCGAGGAAGTGATTTGTTGCTTTACTGGTGGCCGAACGGTCTGCGGGCGGTAGGCCATCGGCTCGAAGGTTCAGGGTTCGAGTCCTGACAGGGCCATGGATATGGATTTTAACAGCTAAAGAACGAATTGTGACGGGCTGAAGTCCAAAGTTACTAGACTGGCCCATATAAAATAAAGTTTACTAAAGTTTTTTGTTACTTTCCTAGGAGACGAAGAGAGACTGAATAGAACATTGCTTGTAAAGGATGTAAATAAAGGTAAAGTGAAAGAAAATGTGGAATAGGGAGGGAGGACAGTTGCAACGATTAGTACAGTGTCACACCTGCTGACACCTACTTGTGTCCCGTGAAACTTCTGAGACTGTGATTGTGCTAGCAAAAGTAATTCAAACAATTTCACTTAATAGTTATTGTGAGAGAAGGAACAAGGCAAGCAACACACCTGCAAGACCGAGTCACTTTTCGCTCGTGTCTGTTCATATGACCCAAGTAAAATACGTTAGGAATCACTGGGTTAGTCTGCAAGCAAGCAAAATATGTAAATTACCTTTAGGCCCGCAGGGCCACCGGGTCAGGATTTCTGGCCATTGGAGGCCACTTTCATTCTTAGTATAATAATCTTGGTGGGAGTCTAAAATTACTTATAAATATGAAGGGGGGGGGGAACCGGAGCCTGCCCCGGACACACAGCCCCCACCAAACAAACAGCATTAAAGTCGTACGCTTAAATACAAAGGGAGGTAAATGATACCACTGAAGAAAAATAAACATAAATTTGTGGTGTGAGGCAATAAACAGCATGGTTACAAAAAGAATTATGAGAATTAATAATAATAATTTGAATATTTTGTCCCTGTTTACCGTATTGTTTTCAACTCATTAACGATATGTGGTATAGTGTGCCACAAACTTAAACTCAATTGGCAGTCCAGAGAAATTCTCACAGTGCTATCCTCTACCAGCAACTTGGATTACGAATGTACCCTTAGTCGCGTACTAAATTTGTCGGCATCATTCTTTACAGACTGTAAGATGTTAATGAGGGCTTTACATACCATACTAATGGTTTCTCTTAATCCTTCCTTCAAAAAAATTTATTATGTCTCTCTATTATGCAATATTGAATTAGTAAAAATTTCTTTCCTACTGGAAATTTGTTTGTATCATGTCTTCAGGGTTTTTTAGAAATTAATCGTATAGTATGACATAACTGTAGAAAATTGTCCCTTGTTTCCATTTGCTTTCTACTCACTATTCAGCAACAAATATCCTGTAAACTGTATGTGGTGTACGACATGTCATCTTTAAATTCTTTAGGTAACCAATGATAACATGGAACATCCCCATCTAGGGTGCATTAACGTAGAATTACTACAAACGTTAATTACATCTAACGCATCTCCAGTATTTGTACAGAATTAGCTCAGAAAATAATACAGAACTATTTTAACCTTCAATAAGGCGCGCCTGTTTCGTTACTACTAGCATAGACCTCATAATAGATGGATTTAGCACGCTTCCCCATTTCTGGCTGCACTAATAGATTTTTGTTCAGAGCACGTGATTTTGAATCCATGAGCTAGGTGGCTCTGCCATAGATGTCATATTCTACTATGAGGTCTATGGCAGAGCTACCTAGCGGATGAATTCAAAATCGCGTGTTCTGAACAAAAATCCATTAGTTTTAGTGCAGCCAGAAATAGGGAAGCGTGCTAAGGCTATCTATTATGAGGTCTATGCTACTAGTAGGCGCGTCGGGATATATTTTACCCCCAAATTAAGTTAATTATTTGGAACAAAATAATATTCAAATTCACTAAGCAGAAATTATTAAATTCATTAGATGTTCAATATGTATACTATTTAACTGCTTTCTCAGAATGTAAAGTGTAGTTCTGGTACTTATCACTTGGCAGACCAAAGCTTCTTATTACACATGTTATTAGGTGCGTGGGGATATCTTAAACCCCCAAGTAATTTCGGAATATCTTTGCATTGCGGATGTTACTCGAACGTTTTCAAGAACGACCTTGTCCGTTTACACGCTCTGTTTTCGTAAGGTACTAATTAACTCAGAAGGCAATCCAACCGATAAAATTCTTGTGCAGCTGAACTTACCGACCTGGTGGTAAAATTTACCCCCACGCGCCTGGTTAAGGATAATGATGGTTAATGACAGAATCCATGGAACAAGAATTCTTCACTAAACTTATTCCAATAAGCTTTGCACATCTCCTGGGTGTGTGATCAATTAGCTCCGCAGTTAAGCGAGTTTCTTTTATAGATTCAGCAACCTACTCACGTAAATTAAACATAAATCCACCTCTATCGTTTGTTAAATTTTGTGCACATTTGTGTACGCACTCCCAGCATTTGTGCATAATTAGCTCAGGATTAACAATATTTACCTAATGCTAAATTAACATCAACACCCCTTACAACAGAAACTGCCATTGTACTCATTGTGATCATTTCTGTATCGTCTGTGCACGATTTGTGCCACAATCTTGTCCGTTTTTTTCTTTTTTTGCACAATTTCTTCAGCAAGTTATAGCAAAATAATTTATCGGATGCTAACTAAAGAACAGCACCCGCACTACCAAATTAATATCACCAAATCCTTTTCAATAACTTCTACACGTTTATGACGCACATAAGCGTTTGTGTCCAATTAGCTCCGGTTTTTTGTGGGCTGATTTGCCCGGAACAGAAATAGTGTAATCTGGTCCCGTAAATGGAACTTGATATTTCTGAGATCTGGTATTCTGAAAACCGAGAAAATCTCTGCGTTGCACTACGTAATGAGAGGATTCTAGTTGTTGCACACAGCCTAGCAATACTTCAATGGTTTCCAAGGATTTGTTTGATATTTTCAGTGGAGTGTTTCTCTGCAGGCTTAGGGTTGAGAGAAAAAGATTTATTTGTAGAGAGGCATGTCAGGGCAAAGGATGCGGATGAGTTTCCTTTTGACACTGAAATTGGTGCGGATGTGTTCATTAAGTATTAACTGGATTTTATTCGCAGTTTATAATTCAACAGATACGGTCATCATGGGTTTAGGCGATCAGGATGTGGTGAAGTTGATCATTACTAAATGGCTGTGATTTTGCAACTTTGCCTTCCGGTGGTTCCGCGAGACAATGGGATGCATCTTGGGAGTTCCGCGAAACATTGGGTTTGATCATTTTTTTTTTTTTAGGTCCATACTAGAGAATGCGTCCAAAGATTTGGCCAGAGATTCGGTCAGAATTTTCAGTTTACGGGTAAAGTCAAAATTGGAAGAGTATAAGTGGAATTTTGCAAGGTTTCTTTCGATTTTTAGCAAATAAAAAAATTTAAGTTGGGGGTACGCTCGGATACTTTGGGGCGGCACCCCCTGTTTGCACTCTCCAAAGAGGTGTGGCAAAATAACTGTGTTTGGCCTTTATGCCTGAGTGTGTCAAAGACTGAACAGCGTTCGTGTATTAAAATATTAAAACATGTGTGAGATTTATCCTGGAATTCGCCTGATAGACTGAACTAGATCATCGAAAACTACCACACTGGGCTAAACTTGAAGTTATTTCTCGTGACGGGCGTAAGCCATACTGCTGTTATCGTCTATTAACTCATTTTAACTGAACTTTATCTTGAAGTTATTTCTCGATATAGACTATTATTTTTTCGTTTCCATGTAGTGTTAATTCACTTTTGTGCAAATAGTGTTTCCAACGAAATAACTTTGTTTCCTTTATATTTTAAACAAAAGGATTAGAAACCGTGTAATTTTGTTCATTGGAAACAATTAAAGGAAATTGCAAGGAGGTTACTTGCTTTCCCGAATGAAGAAGAAAGATTGTTAACTTGGTTTGTTATTAGAAATTATAATACGGTAAATCAGTCTAGCATCTCAAGAATTTTTATGCTATTAACACAAAATTGAGACATCTTACGTTGCAGAAAACTTCAGTCATGACTCACACGAAAAGAAAGAAACATTCGAAGTTTTAAAAATAATTATTGTCATCTAAGAATTTTTAAAATTAAAGTAATAAAATAGGTGCATTAGTAATAATAGTTCAGTTCAACTACCTTCTAACAATTATAATGAACGAGGCAGATTACAATCTGCGTAAGTAATTCCCTTCATCTTCCAAATTACAAAAATTGACTTAAAGTAAGGTGACAAATGTTGAATTCCTGCGACTTGAATTCCTGTTTGTAAAACTTGTCGTCCTACTGCTTTTGCTCTCTCTTTAATGAATGGCATAACAAATCGAAACATTCCTCGAAATAAACTCCCAACCCTATGTCCCAGTTGATAAAAAGGTCCTGCAACGTAAGGTACACTTGTACCTCCATACAAAAACTGTTTGGGTTTTCATTTTGATGAGATCCTAAAGTGAAGTGTCACGGTCAATGTCCCGGATTCAAGTGGTAAATTACCGCATTCATAGTCGTTTGGTAATATTTCTACAGTGTCAAACGAAATAATGCTAATAGGAAACAATGTACATTATGAAATGTTACGCTTTGTACTTTCCTATGATGATTATCGGTCTTACGTACAACTCGTAAATGTGGCGATTTTGTATCACCTACAAACTGAGGTTGAATAATATTTGTATAAACAAATAATTGATGAGGATATCCAATGTCTAAAAATGTTTTTCTAGGAATACGAGTATCTTTTAAAATATTAATATAAGTTCAAAACTTAATTTTAATATTAATATGGGTGATAAACATAAAAGTTTATACTCTTATCAACTTTTGCAGTAACAATGTTTGAATATTAAATTTTTTTACTTGAATTAATTGTATTCCGTGTGTCTAACAGCTGTTGAACGGTGAAATAATATCCTTGAGTTATTTTATGTTTCACATCATCAAACCATATTATATGTTGACCCGTAAAAACATTATCACGCGTTAAGGGAATAGGAATTTCACTTAATCCTACCATCTATGAACCATTTTAATCATTGAGAAAATGTGGTGATCTGTTATTAGAATAAGTTTGAATACTTGAATTAAAGGAAAGTATAAAGTAAAAAAAATATTCGTCACTACTTTCAAAAATCATTTTGTTTAAAATGTAGTGTTACGCTTGACATTTCAAATTGAAACGGCAATTTTTTAAGTCTACATGAAGAGTACCAAATATTTCTTTTCAGCTTCAACACATTGCGGACATTCAAATAGAAAAGATTTAATTTTTACATAATGATAATATAGAATTACTTGTTCATAATGAGGCTGATCTTTTAAAATATTAATACACACTTTTATATCTGATGCAATAAGGTAATCAAGATTGGTGTGGAACGTTGCTGTAACATTTAGAAAACTTGGTTTCTTTTTCGAAATCATCGTATAAAAGTGATCTATACGTGTATTAATATTTTATCCCGTTTGTTTACGTATAGTTGTACGAATACTATCTAAAATCAAATGTATTGATTCTAATATCGAGGTCCAAGTTTTATATGATATTCTACTGTATTTTTATTCCACAATTGAATAATAAGTTGTTCTTCTTCTT
This sequence comes from Lepisma saccharinum, assembly GCA_022664845.1. Taxonomy (NCBI): domain Eukaryota; kingdom Metazoa; phylum Arthropoda; class Insecta; order Zygentoma; family Lepismatidae; genus Lepisma; species Lepisma saccharinum. The sequence continues at coordinate 318 of JAGDQP010008891.1, read as the reverse complement.
GAATATTATAAAAAACTCCACGGAATATAAACACCACTTAAGCCTACCACCCAAATTTCTGTTAAATGTATTGGTTGACAAAGTTTCGTAGTAAACGATATTGTTTTGTTTTCAAAAATGGTATTTCGAATGGTATTTGACGGTAAGATAACATAAAACTCATCAGCTTGTTCCTGAGACACCATGGTTACGAATGAACAGATTTTTGTTTAACCCAACTATTCATAGATGAAGGATAACATAACCATATCACATATATTTTTAATATATTGAAACAACTACAAGTATTAACCAAGTATTAATGATTTTGTTGATAGA
>JAGDQP010008890.1:27280-61210 GCA_022664845.1 Lepisma saccharinum | reverse complement strand
GTCACCCATAATATCTGCTATCCTATATATGAATTTGAATATGATGCCAGAGCACTTCGGGCAAAATTAGCGCTGTCCTGTCTGAATGCTGGGCCAGGATATTTTGTTGTATGTGTCGTCCTTGTTCCCGTCTAGGTGCACCCACTTTTATTTTTTAATGGATGCGTTATTTAGACGGTAAAAAATTGTCAACCATAATATCTGCTATCCTATATGTGGATTTGAATATGATGCTAGAGCACTTCGGGCAAAATTAGCGCTGTCCTGTCTGGATGCTGGGACAGGACATTTTGTTGTATGTGTCGTCCTTCTTTCCGTCTAGGTGCACCAACCTTTGTTTTTTTAATGGATGCGTTATTTAGACGGTAAAACATTATCACCCATAATATCTGCTATCCTATATATGAATTTGAATATGATGCTAGAGCACTTCGGGCAAAATTAGCGCTGTCCTGTCTGAATGCTGGGCCAGGATATTTTGTTGTATGTTTTGTCCTTGTTTCTGTCTAGGTGCACCTACTTTTGTTTTTCGAATTGATGCCTTATCTAGGCGGGAAAAAATTGTCATCCTTAATTTCTGCTGTTTGAATATGAATCTGACGCTAACTTCACGCTGGTGATAACGTTAGTTATATTACTACTAGTTGGAATTAAATTTATTGGGTAATTTTAGTTTCAACATAACTTACCTTTGAAGATGTGGCATTTTAATTGAATACTGTCGTTCTTTTTTGTTTTTTTCTTTGTAAGAGTGTAGTCATTTTAACTAAACTTTGTCAGGATCTTGTAAAAGTTTGCGTAGCCGAATGAATGTATTTAACTTGACAAATTACTTATTAAAATACACTAAAAAAATGATTTTGATTTATTGTGTGCTCTTAGTGCAAAATATCTTGAAAGAGAAACTGGTATAGTGAAAAGATAATTACGGACATTATATTGAATTTAGCTTGAAATGAAAAGATAGGGTAAATGAGAAGTTGGAGAAAGAAGGTACTGTTCAGGTTCACATCGCGTGCATGTAGAACTATATAAGATATACCGCTATGAAAGCTGCTAATACAGCAATGCAGACAGATAACTCATCCCATTGTTCAACGTCTTCAACTTGTTTAAGGATTTGAGAATCAATTCAGATTTTAAAATAAATTGTTTCATTTGTGAAAAACAATTCAGTATTACAACAGCATCAGGGCGTAAAAAGTGTTTAATAAGCTTGTGATTTTTGAGAAAATAAGGGGAAATCTTAGGAAATGTGCCTTAAGAAATTATGAGTAAGAATGAAGGTTAAAAGCCAGTATTCTTATTGTGAGTAATCTTGTGGTACCAGAGGTACAGTACCATTGAAAGTGTTTCAAATATTTAAAAAAAAACTAAACCAGTTGGGGTACTCGTGGTTCAACCAAAATAGAAACTGAAAAAGTAATTTTCAATGTAATGTGAGTGAACACATAATGATGAATGCCAGTACTCTAAATTAATATAAATAGGTGAACTGGTCAAGTGGATGACTGTCATATGAAGACAAGCATCTTAAGAAACTTTTAAGGTTCGGATAATTGTTTCAAATGTTTCTGGAAGAAAATATGTTCTTTGCTTATCGGACAAGTCTCATAATATGTATCAGTGATATAACGACACCGAAACTGAACCTGGTATTCACATCTTCCCTTCTTTCCTTTTTCGTAGATATTAACATTGTAAATATTTAATTTTGTTCATTATATATATATATATATATATATATATATATATATATATATATATATATATATAAAATGACATTTAATTACATTATATACAAATATTGATACTATAGTCAAAAATAACATTTCTCCTGTATATATTTATATATCTTTATACCTGTTCATTCGATATCAATATCATAAACCATTATTTATCTTTTCTATTTTCAGGATATGTATTTAGTTTAAGAATTGATGCACTGTTTCTTGAATGTTCCTCATATTGTTTGTTAGATTGAATCATATGGTTATTTATTGTGATATAACTTTGGTTCGCTCATAGTCTATTTGAATTTTTTTAATTTGAAGAAGATTTCGTCCTAATATTAAAGGATATGGACAACCTTTTACTATGAACAAATCAATATTTATGTATTTCTTCTTATTTAACAATATATTCTATCGAATTATTCTTTTATTTTAACTTTACTTCGATAATAAATTCTAAACAAGATTCTATAGCATAGGTATATAAAGAAGCCGTAAAAGACGAAATTGTCAAATGGAAAAAATGGGGGATTATAGAAAAGTCCAATAGACCCAATAACAATACATTGCATGTTGTCGACAATCCTGATGTTAGTGTGAGACCAGTTCTAGACCTGCGCGTTTGAAATAAATCAGTGGTTTATCCGCGCAATCCAGTAGATGATTTAAATTAGTTTGTATTCGCATGTTCAGGCGCTAAATACTATACAAAATTAGATTTACACCTCCATTATTTTCATGTACCATTGACATAATAGTAAACCTTACATCGCATTTCGTTTCCCTAATTTTGAGTTTCAGTTCATTAGACCGCCTTATGATTTAGTCAGCACAGTCTCCGTATTCATCGCAATGACTAATAAAATGTTTGGTATGTTAACAAGTAGATGACTTGAAGTTTATGTTGACGACCTATGCTGCTTCCAAAGGATTTCGAGGAGCAACTATTACGTATTGAGATTATTTTGCATACTCTTCAACAGCATGGATTCACTATCGATTTGAAAAAAACTGTCATTTTGGGCTTACTCAGATTAATTTCTTAGGTCATGCTATAACTGGAGATAACATCCGTACCGATAGCCACAAAAGCGAAGCTATATGTGATTATCCAAGGCCCTAGAGGAAATGTTAATTACAACGTTGGGTATTATGCAATTGGAGACACACATTTATATATTGCTTTAGTGACTTGATGAGTCCTTTTATATAAACCATTAGGGAAAGGCACTAAGTGGTATTGGGGAGATGAACACTAAAATCTTTCAAACAATTAAAATGTAAGTTAGTAACTTTGCAGCTTTAAAACAACCCAATTTTCAAATCTCTTTCTACATTGTCACGGACTCATCGTCCATAGGATTAGCTGGTTACCGAGGACAAGATAATATCGAAAAACAAGAAGTGTTACAGTACGTTGCCCGCTCTTTGAAAGAAAATAAAGAATATGAAAGGAAATGCTCTGTGACAGAGAGAGAAAATTACGATGTGCGGACGGCATTGAATTTTTCTTCCCATTTGAAGAAAACTGCTGCAGAATCACATCGCATACTTGTCGAAACATACGGTGATCATGCTCTTGGTAAGTCTTGCTTTCTGTTGTTTACAAAATTTAAATGGCGATTTTGACGTGAGAAACGAAGAACGTGGAAGACCACTTAAAAGGTTTCCAGACAGCGAACTGCAAGCTTTGTTGGATGAGGATGACACATCGCGGATTAGTTAAATGTGGCACGAAAAGCAGTTTCCATACGTTTAAAAGCAACGGCCAAGATTCAGAAGGTGGGAAAATGGGTTTCACATGCAATTACTGAACGATAGCAGGAAAACCATCGAATTGTGACTTGTGACGTAGACCCGATCTATTTCGAGAATCCTGATCGTAAAGGATCATGAGTAACTCCAGGAGAACCGGTGACATCGACCGCAAGATCAAATCGCTATGGACGGGAGACAATGCTTTGTGTTTGTTGGCATCAGAAGAGGGTGACCTATTATTAACTGCTAAAACCTGGCAAAATCGTTAATACCAACCTTACCGACAACAAATGATCGATTTGCACAAGCTTTGCGTAAACAACTACCAGAATATGACTCAAGACAACATAAAGTGATTGTGCTTCACGATAATGTACCTTCCCAAACAGCAAAACCGGTCAAGGAAACGATTACGACGTTTGTCTAGGAAATCCTTCCGCATGCGCTTTACTCACCAGACTAGGCGCTTTCCAATTTTCATTTAGTTGCATCCTAGGGACACGCAGTTGCTGACCAGCGCTTTACATCTTACGTAAATGTTTTGATGACTGGTTTGGAGCACAAGAGGTAGTTTTTCTTTGGGTCTGGCATCCATACGTTGCCGGAACGATGGCAGAAATGTATCGCTAGCGATGGCCAATACTTGGAATAAAATAATTCTTAGCATTGTCATCCAATCACTGTGTCTTCTCTGTACATAAATTCCGGTTTCATATTTACGCACCTGGTATATCCTATTTATAAATACAACTAGGAAGCATCTCACACGCCATTATTTTCTTTTAGCATTGACACCATGTTCGTTGTAACAGATCCCATATTTTGTACAATCACTACAGGGTTCGATTAATTTTTGCTGCGGCGACGGTAAATAATAGACGCGTTCAAGGTTTTGTGGAGCCAGACGAGCTCAGTTACAGTGGAAGCCCTGTGTTATCTCTGGTTACCGACCCGAACAAATACATCGTGAAAGCGAGAGACGTTCTGCGAGTTTCTCAATTTTGAGACCAAAAAGATAAAACTCAAACCACCATATTGCAATCAAAACCACGCACAAGAAAAAAGCAATGTTGTTTGTCCTTTTCTCCTCAAAATGCATGCTAGAAGTACTCCATGTTGTCGTAAAGCGAAAAACACAGACTTTTTAAAAATTAATTTACCTTAATTGCCTATTTAATGAACAGCTGTGTAAGCTTCTTCCCGAAAAAATCTAAGCAAGCTCTTTCCAATAAGACTATTTTCAATTTTTTATAGGAGCGCACAAATTATGTGCTAATGTATCTCTGACCAAATACGAGCTCTTAATTATGCTGTTATAAGTATTTTTACTTTAAAAATGTAGGTTTTCTCAGAAACAAACACCAACTTACGAGGTAGCGTATTCCCTTTTTACCCTATACATTTTTAGAATATTTCTCAATTCTTTTCTACCTGCATTACACGCTAATATATCTATTTCATAACTACATATAACCTTCCGAAGTAACAAAAGCACAAATTACCCTCACGACATGGGTCTAAGGCGTCTCACACATGTTTCGTACGTTATGTTTAGCCAATCAAAGCAGCAAACATCTAATACTAAGGCGAACTCTACTTGAATCAATATGTGTATATATTATTTATCCATTCACCGAAATACTATCCGAAGGTAACAAATCCCATATTTTGTACAAACACTACAGGGAGAGAATAATATATAATAGACGCATTCACAACATGTCATGGTGCCAGACGAGTTTAGTTATAGTGGAAACCCTGTGTAATGTGTGCTTCTTAATTCCAACAGCCATATCACAGAAGCGAGAGAAGTTCTGTATCAGCATGAAAATTTGCGAGTTTCTCAATTCCGAGACCAAAAGAGCAAAATCTGAACCACCATATATTAATGTTCTTCAAATGTAATTTTAATATTCCACCTACTCGTATAGAACCAACATTGGGGCATACTCCCAGCATACAAGAGAAAAAATATAAAACATTAATAACCACTGAATTATAAGAGCAGAAATAGCGTGGAATTTCACATTTTATTGCTCCTCCAGCACCACGTCGGGTGTGTAATCTATAAAATTTATGGAATTGTATACCGAACGTTTAGCATGTTGTCAAAGAACAAAAAAATATTATTTCTTGTGTATTTGCTTACATGAGTTTGGTGGTTCTTGTGAATATAGTAATTATTAAATTACCCCGCTTTCCTGCAGTATTGTGAATGTATGGGCAGTTAGACGCATTCAAGGTTTTGTGAATTTGGCTACAGACGAGTGTAGACTAATGTGGAAGCAAACATCACCAACCTAATCTGCGAGTTTCTCAATTCAAGCTGCCATGTTATGGCTTACCGACCCGAATAACATAATTTGCTAGTTTCATAGTTCTGGGACCAAAACAGCAAAATTTGAACCGCTATATTTTGGAAACTTTAGGTGGTAGAGAAATGCAAATGTCATATTCGACATCACCGACCCAAATATCATATAATCCATGAGTTTCTCAATTCTGCGTCTAAAATATCAAAATTCGACAAATTAAAAACGCCATATCTTGGAAGAAATAATAGATAGAAAGAAGTTGTTTTCAAATTCAGCATTACTGTGAACATACTAACGTAATTTGAGAATGTCATAGTTATGGGTCCAAAAGAGCAAAATTCGAAAACTTCGAACCGCTATATCTCGTAAACAGCAACAGGTAGAAACGGGCAGTTTTCATATTTGACATTCCCGTGACTAAAATAAATTGCATTATAAGTTTCATTATTCTACAACCACGGGGGACCTAGTTAACAAATTGACTTCAAATTTGACATTAGCACACTAAAATACATCTCACTGTGAAAACATAATCTCAATATGTCTCACCGTTTACGAATTTTGAACGGTTAAATATTTGTCCTTTGACCTTCGTACCATCTTGCTGACTTCCGCCTAGGTTGTATCAAAAGACTCATAATAAGTAGTTTTCACCTACTAGTGACCCTTGGTTGTGGTTGTAAGTGCTTAGTCAAAACGTCCATGTTGAGTATTTACCAGCTACTATTGACTATTGGTTGTAGAGTGTGGTATAAAACTGATTTCGAATTTGACATTGGCTCTAGCCTAGAGGGCATGAAATTTCTGCTATGTTAAATAGGGCCGAAATTTGTTAGTAGCCTTGTGTGAAATAGTCTTCTTCAGCAACCACAACAAATACGACCCGGCTGCTGGATATATTCTGCAATAAAATAATATGGTATGTTATGTAGGTTAGGCGTGCTATGCTCTTCAGCAAATTATGAAATAATCTATTTTCATCAACAAATACGCCACGGCGGCTGGAAAATTGTCTATTATGACCTCCTATTCCACGTTATGTAGGTTAGGTGTACTATGTTCTTCAGGATTTTATAAAATGGCCCGTAGTCGTTTATGAAATATATTAAATTCTGTGTAATCTCTGCTATCGTGCACTGGTGTACTATGTGTGGTCTATTATGTGGGTTAGGTAATCGCTGCTATGTTTAATAGGGGGGGGAGGTGCCGTAGCCTTTCACGAACTCCTTGCTATAATCTCTGGTATGTTAGAGGCTGAAAAAGAGCTTCGTACGCTTTCGTGCACTGATATAATCGCTGCTGTTACATAGAGCTTCGAACCCTCTGCTATCGTGCGCTGATGTTGTCTATTATGCGTATCTATGTAATCTCTGCTATGCTAAATAGGGGTCGTAGCCTTTTATGCTATGTTAGGTTACATTCTGTGCAGTCTCTGCTATGCTAAATATTGGTTGGTAAAATGTGTATGTAATTTGGTTGCTATGGTGCGGTGTGGGGTTCAAAAGGAGCTTTGTACCATTTCATAGTTGGAATCTTTGCTACTGTGCACTGGTGTGGTCTATTATGTGTATCTATGAAATCGCTGCCACGTTAAATTGTGTTCGTAGCCTTTTATGCTATGTTTACTTTACGTGTAACCTCTGCCATCGTGCACTGGTGCACTATGTGGTCTATTATGCGGGATAGGGTAGCTAGCCTAGACGACATGGAATCCCTGGTATGTTAAATAGAGCTGAAAAGTGGTTCGTAGCCCTTTATGAAATTAACCACAACTAATGTGACAAGGCAGCTTGTTATTTGGGTTAGGTTACATACTGTGTAATCTCTGGGTGTGGGCGGGGACGACTCTGCTATGTTAAATATTGGCTGGACTGTAGCCTCTTTAGGAGATGAAAAGAGCTTAATCTCCTATTCCATGTTATTTGGGTTAAGATAATGAAAAAGGTGCCGTTGTCTTTCACGAAATCTCTGCTATCGTGCATTGTTGAGTTAGGTTAACTTGGGATGAAAAAGAGCTTCGTACCCTTTCATAGTGTTGGAGGGCGTAACTAGCCTATATTCCTGTGCTATGTTAAGTAGGGGATGAAAAAGAGCTTTGTATCCTTTCATAGTGTTGGAGGGCGTAACTAGCCTATATTCCTGTGTAATCTCTGCTGTCGTGCACTGGGGATGAAAAGGAGCTTGGTAGTATTTTATGAAATCTACGATAGGGGTTGAAAAAGATGCAGTTGTCTTTTATAAATAGGGGGTGCGAAAAAAACGGGTAGTAGCCTCTCATAAGAGGTACGACAATGTGTTTGTAGCCTTTTATACATTGTAAACGCAAACAGCGAAACAGCGTATCGTACAACCCTGGAAAATCGACTACTTGCTATGAGCGAGGTATGGAAACTTGGAGTATACTACTCATAACTATCTTAACTTAAACGTAAGTCTTTGTTCTGTTATCATTTTCTCTTATATTTTCACTTTTCACTTGTCCAAAATTCTAATTATTGCGTTTTCAACGAAAGAGTAGTCTTGCCACTCTCTTGTTCACGTTGACAGAGAAAATTGAGCCAAACTTCACCACTACCTGTACAGGGTGGGGGATGCCCTGTGAGAGTGGGATTTTTATTCTTTTATACTTCGATCTATCCAAATAATTTCCCAATTATTAAGAAACCAACTTTCAGAAGTCAATTCTAGTTTTCCTAACGTAAATCCAATGTGGTACCTATATGAACCGTGAACAGAAGAAAACAAAAGTTTAAATTTCCGTTGAATCTCGCATAATTGTTGCCTGGTTGTCAAATTTACCAGTGGGGAGGTAGTGCTATTTTTATGTCAATTATAAGGTAAGGCTCGGAAGTTAAATATTAGAGGGATAATAAAATGAGGGGTGTCTCACTCCCGGACCTGATAAACGAAGGTAAGGACGTAAAATGGATGTCGAGACATCGGACGCTTGCTGAAACTGCGCATAGAATAACAGGTAACAAGTCGAAATGAATGGTACTACTGAACCTAAAAGAAAACAACAATATTCGTGTATACGAAACAGTATTACAGGGAAAAACAACATTCCGAACGGATGTCAACAAACAAAATCACTGATTGGGGCAGTATAGACCAATACGGAAGTTGAAATTCATTAGATCGGGAACCTATAAAATCATATTGGCGTGTAATTATTTTTAATTGCATTTTAATTTAATGTTAATTGCAAAGAAATTCTGAATTCTTAAACAAGGTTATGCTATAGCTCCATATAAATCTCGGTACGGTGGGTTATAGAATTCCATATGGCTAAATTTTCTATCTCTAACATGTAATTGAAAGACATCTGACCTGAATGGTGGCAGCGATGTTCGTTGTCCGTCTTCAATTCACACATTGTCATAACAAGACAAATATATGATATGAATAGCATTTTATGTACTTTCTGATTGAAGTCGTTTTCTATGGAAATTGCGAGGTAACATTAATTTTGTGTTATGTTCAGAGAATTAGCGATTGCATATGATGATGATTTCAAAACAAATTACGTCTTTAAGTTTTTCGAAAAAAGCAGGGAATTTTGTGGTTAGAAATTAAGGGTAGAAGAGTCCATCTTTCCTTCTGATCAATTCTAAAAGGATATAATTCCGGAGCCAACTTCAATTTCGTGGTTTCCAAAATTCCGTTGTTACAACCACAATGTATTCACATTTCCTTTATTAATTGCCAAAATAACTTTGCAATTAATATCACCAAATGACTTCATTATACTTGTGATTCATTCTCAAGCCAGAAATAGCATTCGTTATTAAAAAGGGGACAAGTATAGAAGGAATATATTAAATATTCTGAAAACAGCTCATTTAATTTATCTGCCACAGGATCAAGCCGAGATAGAGTTAGGAGAGAGTGCTGGAAGATAGAAGCCCACGGCTTATTTATATAACACCACAACGTTTGCTTGGTATTGGGTAAGGAAAAATCATGGAAAAGCTCAGTTAGAATAATTGACCACTGGAATCGATCCTAGGACTTTCCAATCGCTAACCAATGCTCTAGAACCTTTTTGAAATGTTTACCTCAAGTGGGCTATATGTGTTCCATTTGATAAATCTTTTTAACCTGTATAGACGGATATTCTTAGAATTAAGTTAAAATCCAACACAAACAGTTATGCCTGAGGCGTACCACTAACTAGGAACACTCTCCCGAGATGATAATCTGGCAGAAGTACAAATTTTGAGCGGAATCGAAGGCCCACTAACCAAACAGGACTCATACAAATTTTAAGCCCTGCACTCAAAAGTTGAGGATGAAAATAGTTAAAAGTTGGAATTCGTCGTGCCTGCGACTTCATAGTGACAGGCTCCGCGGCCGTCCACTGTAAATTCAACAACTAAACAAGTATTTGCCACGTACTAACTTTGTGTAGACGTAAGACGTTGGCTTACTAAACAAAAAACATGGGGTCGAATCCCGTCAGGGGTAACATTTTTCTTCTTTCTTGAAAATATTTCTTTTTATACGTTCACATTTATGACATAGTGTATAAATAAAGGTTACTGAAAGCTAGAATATACATAAAATAGATCTGGCCGCGAAGTATGCAAGGGAGCACGGTGCGTCTTAAAAGAGCTGGCGTAAGTCTCAGGGGTGCAGGCCCGGGTCAGCGGTTGGCATACTCAATGTAGCACTTTGCGTATGCTCACCGCTAAAGGGCTTCTCCTCTACCGATTTGCTATTTTAGTTTCCGTGGATTAGCGGAGGTTAGGTAAAGTCAGGTTCGCACAAACAGATGGAAATGTATTTTGAAAGAAAGAAACAGTAAAGATACCTAACCGAACCAGACCTTATCTAACCTACTCAAACGTATGGTCACTAATTTTATTTAATCTACGACAAATGGAAGAAAGCAATTATTAATAATAAATTTGAACTTAGAAAAATATATTTGTAAGACAAAAAGAAGAAAAAAAAATTAACGTTTTTTACAAACATTGCACTTTTAAAAACAATCTTGAAAAGGCAAAAAATAATTATTAATAATAAATTAAAACCTTAAAAAATATAATATTTAAGTAAAAATCTCGTCCACCTCCAGAGGCTCGACCTAGGATTTTTATTTCGTAACTCAGCGTTCTACCAATACGCCACGTTAGGAAGATGACAACTCGTGCTCTCGGTGATGTATTTAAATTTCCTACCGTTTACATCACCTATTTCTCGCAAAACACTTTGAACGCAGAATTTATAATAAATTCCTTTTTATTCTTACTGGTTGGGATTGGCGAATAAGCACGCCGCGAGCACCTGGGATTTACTTTCTTGAAAGACAGTTCTGAAATCTAGGATATATATAAATAAAACGCTGAGGGTAGCGAGTTTATTGGCTGATTTATAACACATTTGTTATGGTCTGTGTAGCTAAGCCGCCAGAATGTCAGACTCTCATTCGTAAGATCTCTGGATCGATTCAACGAGCGGCTTTCCAAATGTTTTCTTCTAGGAATTAAGCGCAGTAAATGATATTCGTGATAGCTAGTCAAAGAGATTTATCCCACACAGGAAAAAAACACAAGACAGAGAGAGAGAGAGAGTGAGAGAAGGGCGCAGGGGAAAGAGACGGAAACTGTGTATTCATAAGCGTTAAAATTTATTTCCATGTCATGCGACATTATCTTTCCCTCTTTCCTTGTTCTCTCCTCTTTATTTTCGGCCTTTCCCCGATTTCTTCCCAGCTTCTCTCTCTCTCTCTCTCTCTGTGTGTGTGTGTGTGTTTGAATAAGACAATAGTTTGATTTTTGCCCATTTATCTCGTGATTCTCTACATGATTATGAGCAAGTCAAATATTTATTTCTCCAAATCTAGGAATATCCTGGCATACCATAATTTGGCGCATATTTGTACTGTCATGTTGCTTCTCTAATTATGAGGCATAGAGTATAACAATTCTCCTGGATGAAAATGCTACTATTTCTTACAATTTCAACCTCAATTTACTTTTGTAAGTAATTGTACGTACAGTGATGTTGTGAGCCTAAAGTGCGAAAAACTTACTTCTAATTTGTCGAGCTGGAAAACTGTTACGAAACAGGTTGTTTGTTCATCAAAACATTTTGTTCAGTTATTACTCAAACTTTTAGTATAGAGGTGAAAACTTATTTTTAGGCACAAAATTACCAATTCATATTCTGAAAAATTATTTGGTTATCCGCTTAAATGCTAATTATAGTTAGTTTAAAGTTCTTACACCGAAAAAGACAACGAAAATGGAAATAAAAGTGTCAATATGTATATGTTGTTTTCATTTTATCGGGTAATATTATTTAAACATTGATTTGGCATGTATTTTAACGTATTGAAACATTTCATTATTATTTTGTTCAAGCTGGCCTTACATTACGCAGAAAAGTAAAATATTAATGCGTCCTATAAAGAAATGCTTTGGGCCCTTCCTCCCCGCACCTGCTTGAACAAAGATGCTGCAGAATGTTTACCGGAGACTGAGTAGTAAAATTTCAAAATAATTGCTAAATGCCATTCTGCTCGTCGATTTTCAGCAGTACAAAACTATATTGCTTTTCTTTCCGGCTATAAAGTGCACCCATATTTACACTAATTGGACGAAAAGGATTTCAACTTCAATTACTAAATGCTAGTTTAATCCAGGCGTATGCATTAGAGAGAGCTTGCATTGTATTTTGAAGCAGGAAGTATATATAGAGAATATCGGATTTTAATTCCATATAAACAGCCTTCGGCGATCTTATGTTTTATGTATATAATAATGCTAGTTAATTAATTTATATTGGAAAGCAGGTTCTTTTGTTTAATTTAGATTTCCATAAATATTGTTATAATCTGACCTGTTATTTTCCAGATTTTAAGATAATGATGTTTATTAGAGAATGGCTTTCAAGAGCTAATATTCATGGACTGCAATATATGACTAACCGAAATTCATCTAAATTGGAAAGGTAAAAATTTCTTAAATTAATATGTAGTTAAAACATTTATATTATAAAAAAATATCTACTCAAATTAAATATAATATTGAAAAATGTTTTTAAAAACCTCCTTAAATTATATCTTTTTTGTACAAGGAATAAAGTACGGCGGTTATTCAGAAAGTAATGCCTCCATGCCCACTACTTAGCTAATAGTACTGAAAACATTCTGAACTGTTTATCGTTAATGCACTGATGTTTAAGCTATAGAATGTTGTTTCACCTTCTGATCTGTTCTCGTTTGAGAGTAATGGAGCAATCAATTGCACCCAGTGGTGACGTCCGGTGGAAACAGCGGGCTGTCATTGAATTTCTGACTGCGGAAGGTTGTGCGCCCAGCAACATTCATCGCCGTATGACTGCAGTTTACGAGGGTGCCTATGTTGACGTCAGTACTGCGCGGAGGTGGGAAAGGACTGTGAAAGACCAAAATCCAGCCGCATCAAACCTCCATTATCAGCACCGAAGTGGACGCAATTGCCTCTGATGACGATCATCAACATCAGGTGAAGGAGTTGCTTAGAGGTAATCGCAGGATAAAGCAACACGAGATCGCAACAACGCTCGCCATTTCCAGTGGTTCAGTGAACCACATCATTAAGGACCTTCTGCGTTACAAGAAGATGTACGCTCGTTGGGTACCACGGCAACTGACGCCTGACATGAAAGAGTCGAGGGAGAAAATCTGTCAGAAGCTGCTCCTGCGATATGAACACGAAAGTGACGACTTTCTTCGCAGAATTGTTACTGGCGACGAGTCGTGGATACACCATTATGACCCGGAAACGAAGCGTCAGTTGATGGAGTACCGCCACACGTCCTCTACTCCACCAAAAAAATCAAGGTTGTCCCATCTGCTGCCAAAGTGTTGTTGACCCTCTTTTGGGATTGGGATGGGGTCGTGCAAACTGAATTTATGCGAAACGGTCAGACAATAAACTCATATCGCTACGTTGACACCCTACAGTGACTGAGGGGTCAGATTGCACTAGCAAAGATAAACAGGTAATCCTGCACCACGACAATGCTCGTCCACACACAAACCACAAAACTCAGGGAGCACTGCAGCGCCTAAAGTTCACAGACATTCTGCCTCATCCTACCTGTAGTCTGGATCTTGCACTCTGCGACTTTTGGGTCTTCCTCAAAGTTATGGATCACCTTAAGGGCCAACGCTACAGTTTAGACGCGGAGGTGGAAGCAGCAGTTCGGCAATGGTGTCACCAGCAGCCACCACAATTCTTCGCCGACGGCATGAAAAACCTTGTTTCGCGTTGGCGCAAGTGTGTTGCAAGTAATTGGAACTACGATGAAAATTGATGCCACGAATTGTAGCTGACATTGCAAGCTTTCCACTGACACCTGTATCGGTGCTATCTGTCAAATACAAATAAAGGCATCACCTTGGATGCATTACTTTCTGAAACACCCTCGTAAATATGCTTCCAATTAAAAAAGAACGTAATTGTGTGTCATTAAAGATGTATATCATTTGTAATATAGTATTAAGATTAAAACAAAGTAAATACACGAGATGGCTAATATACATTATTTGCAGAAATAACTATAGCAATGGTGTGTACGAAACTTCATATGGATCATACACATATTATTCCTTGAGAGTAAGTTACTTTACAGAACATACAGTAATATTTGTTGAAAAAATGTTAAAGCTTTTTTTTAAAACTAACCCATTGTAAAGTGTGGGCTAGTATAATAAATGTGACAATATATTGCAAAGAAGAAGAAGCGGTTCATTCGCGTGGTTCTGAAACATAGGGTAGCCAGAATATATATTTAAACCAAATGGCTATTTTAATCTGGGGCGGACATACCAATATAATCGTGTTTTTTGTTACATTTTTGCCACAGTTTCCGGTTTACTGACTGAAGCACTATTGTGAAATGAATAACACAAACCATGACGGCTTTTTGATCAAAACGTCCCAGCCTCCCCTACTGGATAAGAGAAAACTATATGTATTAGTTAAATAACACAGCGAGTGTGAACTATCATTTAAAAAATGCTGAATCATAGAGGTTATTTTTTCTGAAAGATTGATAACTATATTCTGTATTTATCATCTTCTTGTAGTTCTTTGGTAAGTAGTGTAAAGAATAATATTTATTGCAGTCAGTGCTGAAGTTGGTAAAATACAAAATTTTACACAGATCGGTGCAATTATAAATCCATAAAGTTATGAAACGACATTACTACTTAATTTTACAAAGCGGAAAAGAATAATTAATGTTGGGTTTAACGTGAATCATGCGACTTAAGAGCGTCACAACACTCGTAAGGCACACGTAAGCAATGGAAAAATAAATATTAAAGAATGGTTACTATTGGTGAATTATTATTTAAAATCAAATGCATTATATAGTTAATATAACTTGTAACGACATGAACACAGATCATGATAGTGCTAATAGTTAAAATTGAACTCATTGTCAACATATATTTCAAAACACGCTCGAGAGCATAACGTTTATACGTATGTGAATTTATGCCGGTACTCTCGAAGCTAGAATATAATTCTGCCGAAACTCTGTTAGGACAAGAGCTGATTGTAGAGACGAAAACGACGCTTCAACTTCAGCACTGATTGTAGCGTTGTAATTACATACAAGCACAACAATGTCTTTAATGACTTAAGTTAGGAATAAGATTAATCGCCCATAATTTTCTCTGCTACTTTTATTTAGAAGAAAGCATAAACATGTATTTTAAATTAACACAAATCAAAACTAAAAACTAATTGAAACACTATTTAAACTCATGCTTAAATTTGATAATTGTTTGGAAACATCTTTCAAATTTGGAATTTGAATCTGATTAAAGTTATTTTTTTGTTGCAATTTTTGGGTCAGGCCGCACAGTTTCCGAGAACTGAGCTTGCTTCCTCTTTCCTGAGGTGGACCGAGTTAATATTCTTAAAATATGCTAATTGTTATGTACACAATACACAAAACGTCTGTTAATCGATCTCTGGCAGAATCATTAATATACTGAACTATTGAAACATGTGAACGTGTATGAAACAAATAATTTATTGGTAAACCTCTAGAGCATCACAATTAACACAATAATCGACAACATAATTAAACAGCAACAATGTCAGTGATACCTTTAGAAAAAAATTAAACGAACTTCTAATGAACTTGGATAAAATATAAAATATTTTTAAAATGAAACAATGTTACCATCCTTTATATTTTGTACCTAATATTATAATTATCTTCATGATACCCAATCTCCTTGTTATTTGGCAGTCTAGAACCAAATGGTCACTCAAAAAGAACGAACCCTTTAAGTAGTTCACTGTTTTACATCTTAAGTCTTCTTTTGTTACCAGTGTTTCAACACTTGAAGTACTCACTCTAATGACTCAAAGTTCTATCAATGTTTCTATATTCTGGGGTGTCCACGCGAACAATAAAAAAACTGAGTTATTGTCAAGACTCTCGAAGTAGACTAATTATTGTGTTACTTTCTTGCATACATTAGAACGTCTATCACCTTTTGAATACTAAACGATTTTAGCCCAATAATTGCTATCTTTATTTGGATCATTCTTGCTTAAGCAAACTGAGTGTAAGGAGGTAGGTACTGGGAGAACAATTAGAGCACCAAATTGCAGAAATTTGCTGGATCAAACCCACAATGCATGCAGAACAAACTTGCGTCGTTGTGAAAATCTCCCGTTGTATTTCTCAGTGATTCCTCGATTACCTATTAACATTTTAATTTGTTTGGTTTGCCAGTTTCTATTTCCAGAATTTAAACATACGAATTATCCCTCTCTCTCCTCATTTCACACTTTTCACTGGTACACGTGACTAAAGGAACCACTTTTCACTAGTTCAAAATATATATTTTGAATTAAACCTTAGTTTAATTTCAACACTAATTCTTCTGACGCAATTTCAATTACAAGAATTAAATCACTTTTAACGAACTAGACTTTCCTTTTCCTGTAAATGTTCCTTTCACCACAGGTCTCGTTTTCATAACCCAATACAAAACTTGCAGTTAAACCAATCAGAAACCTTGAACACTAGATCTTTTAATGAAACTCTTCAGGGTATCGTAAGTTTTTCATTCAGAACCTTATAGAGGGAGTCAGCCATCGTATAAAGACTTTCTATAGAAAGGTAAAACTGCCAGTCATTTTTAATCGACAAATTATAAAATCTGAGAAATGCACTACAAAACGTACCTTTCAAATGGTTCTAGAGAGTAATTTATAAATGTTAACATCTACATGAAATTTGGACGAACCAAGAGTCTCATTACGGACACTTACAAGTCTGAAGTAACGTTAGATGGAGTATTGCGGTGTTTTGAAAATACTGATTAACGGTGGAGATTGTAAAAGTTTATGTTCATAGATTCAGTACACCTTAACGTTATTACTTCTTTGCTTGTTCTAAGAGCTCACGATGATACTAGACTTCTGCGTATACACGCTCGAGTACGCAACGAAAAGAGTTCAGATGTACCCTTATTGATATATATCCATATGTTGGTATCAGAGGAGAACGCATGCCAAATCATTGGTACACCATGGCGGATACATCTCACAGAGAAAAATATACAGATTGTCGTCGGATTAATGTGAGAAAGCACGATCAACTCCTCTACAAAGGAAGGTACGTGCTGTAGATGCATGTCAAAGCACTTGGGACGCTTTGATCCGCAAAATAATGGGTCAATATACCTATAAGCTTACATTGATCTTAGCTTGCCGAAGCAACACATTGAAATTCACATTCACGCTTTGAGCTGTGTTATTGAGTGACATCCAGATTTTCAGAACCACTGATCGTGTTCTTATGTCAGTTAGCACATCAGGATAAGTTTAAACAATCATTGATATAAAATACTTGGCCTTCTTTTGCAGGTTTGCCATTTCCTTTCATTTATGTTATGCAGCAATAATGAAACAAAAACTTTCATTGCTTCCCATGCATAAACCAATGAAAGATACGTAAATGGAAACTTATTCATAACGAAGGAACTTTCTGAGCTATACATTAGGTAGGGACAGCAAGAGTCTTTAATGTACCACAGTTTCTGATTCCCAGTGTTTGCAGTGGTATTGGGGCTGGACAGACTATATTAAACGGATCCTAAAACAAGAATTGTAGTGCAAGACAATGACTACAAGCAACCTCAATCAATCTGCATAGTAATATTGTAGAATATCATGAAACCTAGATTAAGTTACGAGACATCAGTATGTTCAAACGAAATGCAATATCATTTATAATTGAGCACATGCGATAATAGCAAAATAAATCTATTTTATGACTACAATACAGTAAATTAGAAATAATTCCCATTCTTACCTCACATTCACACAATAAAAGGGCATTTCATTACAATTTTATAACTAAGGTAAGTGTACCGATTATGATCCGGGTCCCCAATATGACTCACCGCCCATATCTTCAGCTTTCTGTTGGTGCTATTAGATGACAGTAAATTATATCCTCATGACATGAGAAAGCATTTTTGCGCGACTCATTTGTTTGCGAGTGGCGTAAGCAGCAGCAGCTCTAGTTGAAGTGGCATATTGAGCAAGAAAATATTGTATTGTTATTATAGCAAAGTGATTACATTTCGTTTCAGTATTTATTGTTGAAAACCTAATCAGTATAATGCATGGATAATGTAGGTATGTGAGCATACGTGAACATAAAATTTGTATGACGCAATGTATTGCATTGTGTAACTAGCAGGCAACAGATAAAAGAAAGAGGTCAATAGTGTTTTGCTAACCGTCATAATGGGCAAAATACAGTCATAAAACTTTATAATGAAAGAATTGGGTATTTGAAATGTTAGTACTGAACACTCATCATCATAATGTTTAGTAATTAAAACGTAGATAATTGCAGGTAATAATGAAGCTATCAATTCCAATACAAAGAATAAGACAATTAAATCCAAAACAAGAAACTGTCATCACGTTTAAAACAACCAGAATTCCAGCAACGGCTCCTAATAGTCCTGAATAACCCACACTGAGTTACTCCAAGTCTTGCGAATCTTGGTTTTGTTACCTTTCTAAGGAAGACAAGGTTGCATATGTAATGTATCGGGACTCTCTCCTCAAAGGTAGGTAGACTGAAAAGCAAATAAGGGGACCCGTGGCGTCCTGTTGCAGAAAATGGGGGCTTAGCTAAAAACGAAATGCAGGATACCAGGAACGAGGAAAAAGCCCCCAATAGTGGTGGGGAGACGCAGGCGAGAACATCTCGCAGAAAAGCTAAATCAAAACACTATTATAGTGTCCTAACGCAAACAAGCCACTATAATGTACAAGGTTCAACGCAGTCGCGCACTAGTTAACATTTATCACGAAATTTAGATAAACTTAACTCCTTTGACTATTCCGTAATGATTGCAGGATCACTGAATCAAAAGTCACATTTTATTTCATCTGAAGTAACCTTCTCATATACACATGAAAACACACTTCGCGGACTGAAATGGCGAGAGGTTAAGAACCTTTACAGAAATACCACAGTGATGGTAAACTACCTACTTCTTAACAAAAATCAGTGACACAACGAATATATGGTAAAATATAATGTATATAGTGTTATTCTGCTTAAGAATAACAAACCCAATGCAAACGACTGATTGCTGAATTTCGTGGGGAAAAAGTGTCCAAAAATAATATTTAGCATATCAAAAAGTGTTTTTAAAGATGGTGTTAATTACACATATCAAAAAGGTAAATTAATCGTTTACAGAAATGCTCTGGCTAAGAGAAGAGACAAGAATTCACACACATTTTATCCAAAAAGATTAGGGGTTTTTATTTCAAAATATTGTAGACACTCTACACTTAACCCAGTTAAAGATTGCCACAATTATCGAAACACAACATTTATTTCTCCAAAAATGTTTATTTTTTATTTTTTACAAATTTAGCTACTAGGAGGAAAATTACCTTAATATTTCAAAATGATTGTTAAATAGTTTTTATATATATTTTTATTTTGTACATAACAGCCTAACATCAAATTCCATAACACAGTCGAGACATCTTATAGTTGAGTTAGGTGTAAATATACAGAATTAATTTCTATGAGCGAATAGGCTTACGGTCTGCGAAAAATAACGAAGGAGTTTTGTACTTTGTAACAAAACAGTCGCACTGTATAAATTTGGCGCAATTTAAAACATACCAGTTCCGAAAGAAGTAAATCAAATGGTGAGAGCAAAAGAACGTGCATTTGAAAGGTAGCTTCAACTATAGTGCAAGGTAAAATATTCAATTCATATGAACAAAATTTTTACCCACTCAAATTTCACTATCTAAATGTAGGTGAAACAGACTCGGGTTACTGCGAGAGAAAGAAGAATTTTAAGACATTTGCCATACGTTCCTGATAGTAAACCGATCCCCGATGGCTATCAAATTAAGCAGACATTTTCACTTCACACAAACTTCCACTAAAACCAAAAATCACTAGCATGTCGAAGCGGCACTAAATATCTTTCACACGCAAACTGAAGAAAAATGGGCTTAGATCCACAACTTCTATATTTTATTTTTATATAAAAACAGAAGAAAGTAGGCACTCCAAACCACACTTATCATAGAAACCATCTCAGATACTGATGAACCACACAAAGACCTCTCCTTGCACACTTCCAGGGGCATCCATTGTGGACGATGCAAAACGCCTGCTGCAACATTCAAATCTCAGCTTCTACTATGAAACATATGAAGAATATAACTTCCCAAAATTGATAACATTCATCAGTCGGGGCAGCTTTATGTATTAATAAATTTTACGAATACGGAGCTGCGTTATAAATTGGATTATTATATAATTTTCGGAGGCAGTATAATTTTGTGCAGCTTTTCCTACCCAGAGACCATGGCTGAACTAATGATTGCCCTCAGCCAATGAGAGTAAAGGATCAAATCAGGCAACGAGGGGCGAAAGGGGGTGTCGCTTAACCACCAAAATTCTCGATGGAAATAAACCAACAATCAAGTCTTACAATTTATTTTTGAAGATTTAAACAAAAGAAAAAATTGTTCCAGAAAATAATGCAATAAAATATAGAAAGAATAATTAAGTAATAAAGTGAAGAAATGAACAGAATAAAATCCCGCTAACACAACAATGACCTGAGTGGCTCGGCTTTACTGCCACCTGGACAAATAAAACCCTTTGAACAAAGCCGAAGACAAAACATAACACCGATAAAGCAGGAACAAAAAAAGAAAAAGAAGATACAAAAATAAGGGGAGAGGGTAAGTTATGTTGCCACATATCGAAAATGGGTCGCTACAAGTACATGTTGTCGACCAAATAGGTTCATGAAGAGTGTGTTCGAATCACCGATAAAAATCACAAACCATTTCTTTGCCTATCTTGTGAGACGTAACGTTGTAAACTTTTTGTTTATATGCTATTTTTTTGTTACACTTCTTCTCATTTACGCATATTTTTTTTATTTTTGTGTATTCACTTGTTTTTCACAAATTTTTCATTTTGTATTTATACAATATTTTTGTTTTTGCAATGCCATATAAATTATGCATGCATTATCAGCATCGTGGTACGAATACAAATGCGAATAAAAAAATCATGCTGAAGCCAAAACTACGAGATTCATTGCAGCGGCTGTTTCCCCTTGTTCCACACTTTAACGCTCTGTAGGAGACAAACGAATCCTTACCTGGTACAGCTGATCTACAACCATTATCAGCATCACTGTACCAATACATATACGAAGTCTTATAAAAACCATGTTTGTACCCAAACCCTTCCCTTGTTATCATAAAAGAATATCGTAGGTTAACAATTCTAATTTAATTCGAATATATTTCAGATTTTTCTGGTGGATGTCATTCGCAACATGCTTTTTGATAGCTTCATCATCCATCATGTCATCCTGGATTTCATTTTGGTTGAATCCAACTTATATTTCGATACAAAGAGTGACACCGGACATAAAAGTGCCAGCGCACGCTGTAACAATATGCCACGTTGATACTGTTCCAGATATCCTAAATATATCAATAACGTAAGTGTTAGAAATTATCTCTACTCAATGGTCTTAAC
This sequence comes from Lepisma saccharinum, assembly GCA_022664845.1. Classification (NCBI taxonomy): domain Eukaryota; kingdom Metazoa; phylum Arthropoda; class Insecta; order Zygentoma; family Lepismatidae; genus Lepisma; species Lepisma saccharinum. Next base: position 39,318 of record JAGDQP010008890.1, on the reverse strand, counting down.
TATCTTATAACAATTTTGGTGACAATAATAAAAATTCAGTTTTTCCATCTTTGGAAAAATGTAGTTCTACGGTTTGTCTCTCATTGAGCACGAAATACGACGACAAAAAGTTTGTTGCTACATCTATTATTTATCTTGTTATAGAGTTGGCAACATGTATAATTAATACATTATAGAAACAAATCTGGTTTTCATATTATTATTCGCATTGAATCTTCGATTGTTAATCAAACTTATTCTCAACGAAATATTAATGTTCAGGTTGTTCTACAGTAGTTATCTATATATTGATATGATGAATGTGTTATATACGTTAAACATGCTCATATGTTAAACATCCAACAAAGTTCCATACGTCAGTGGAAAGACGCTGACTAGGCTATACCCTTGTGTGAAGCTAAAGTTTTAGGATTTGTGAAATGCTGAAAAAAAATAAGTTTATTCGAGCGATAAATACAGGATAAAAATACTTGTATATGTAGTAGACCAAAAAGATTTTTTCTGTGTAAGTCACATGCCGAGACCATATCGTAGAGACATTCGTATTTACCCCTAGCGGAACCAAAGCGGAGATATACGTACTGTATGAGCTACTAAAGTAACAGAGAGAATTGAAACAAGAGACAAAAATCCTTTTTCCTAGTTCCTGAACTTTACCGTTCCAGAGCCCAAGGTGGACTGAATTAATTGCATTGACATGCTCTTATACAGGGTGTTTCAGGACCTCTGGTACAAACGTTGGGAGGTGAATCTTCATATCAAAGCAAGAAAAAGGTTCATATGAACACGCACCCAATCGTGCGTAGTTTCGGCGTCAGAGGGCTTTAAAGGCGTAGAAAATTGTATTGCAAGCCGATTGATTTCGAACACTAATAGCGATATAGCTGGCGGCCCGTCGTTTCGTCAAATAAATCAGACTTGCTTGCTCAGAAAATGCACATGTTTGAAGTGAGGTAAAGGTGTGCGAAAGAATCCCCGAGTGAAGTGAGAGATTCTCCAATAATTGAACAGAGCATGTAGTGAACGACTTTCTACAAAAGAAAAACAGCGTTTGCTGCAAGTCGATGCCTTACAAAGTAGGGAAGGAATAAAAATGTTAGGTATGGTTACCTAATGGCACAGTTTGTGGCTTCACGGTAGCAACATGTCATTGTGTATAGTGGTGTCAAGATGTCTTGAGCTGTGGCAAAATGCGAACTAAAAGTCATACCCTCGACACACCCACGCGTTGAACCAATAATGGTTCAGGGGGGCGATAACCGAGGGAGTCTTGAATGTGTAACGCTATTACCAAATTTAACAAAACTTTCAGATGAAATAAGGATGGCTGAAAAGGAGAATGTTGTGGTACGCAGTGAGGGAAGAAAAGTAATGAGCGAAGTAATGAAGTTTTGAGACGATTTGAAAAGTTCAGCCCTCATAGAATGAGCAACGGAGATAGCAACTGCTGCTTCTGGAAAGTTAAAGTCTACTAGGGGTGTTAGGAATTCCGGAATTCGTAAAGTCAGTGACTCAATGGTAAAGCATTCTCCTTTTGCGCTTTTGGTCGTTTCGATTCCTTTTCTTGTCATGAGAGTTTTGTGGTGGACAAACACCGTGTGCATGGGTTTTCTAAGGGTTCTTCCGTTTGCTAACACTTTCTTTATTCCACCATTTATCCCATCATACTGCATCCGGTTTCTGCAAAAGTTGCGTAAAGCTTTTATGCTACAGGCCTTAAATTCAAATTCAAATTCGGAATTCCGACTTTCCAAACTAAAATATTAACACAATAATTTTAATTTTATTTATGGCATTTAGGCACCTCAGGCTCAGGCGTTCATCGTAAGATTTTTTTACACTGTTTTACACCTTTGCCAGTAAGTGTTAATTGTAATCAACATAACATGTCTTGTACTGTCTGTTGGCGGTGGACCGATCTTTTCTATCATTTTGTTTGCGTAGCATTCCAGAGGTCGTGGGTTCGATCCCAGCGGCCAACCATCCTGAATGAGGTCTTCCAACGTTTTCCCTCAGTCACACCAGGCATCTTCAACATAGGCCCTCGCTAACACATTCCCGAATCCTTTCCCTCCCTATCCCGGTCTGAGCCTTAGATGTCTAAAGGCCATAAATAAAATTCAAACTTTAAACTTCTATCATTTAGTGATGATGATCGACATTCGGAAATTACGACATTTCAGAATTCCACCTTTCCAAAAATCCGACATTCCAGAATGTCGTAATTCTAGAATTTTGAAATAGGATTTAATTAACAATCATGTTTCTCGCCTTGTAATGTTTTACCTGATTAGTTATTGGAAGTACGAAACGCACAGGGCGAGAATAAGATTTTCCTCTATCTTAAGCTCCACTCAGCAGCACGCAATAAGGATAATAGGAAGGGGTGTGTACCACAGTTTGTTTTCAACTCCCACGACTGAAGGTAAAGTTCATGTTACGAAGTGTGGCAACATAGCTCCACGGGTGACAAGAGGGTACAAAATTCTTTAAAATGACAGCAGCGCATCAAAAGGAAGATCAGATGTCGAGCCATATTGGCACTACTATAGGTAAAATCGACTAGGGGTTAATTGCTCTAGTATGTTCGTCCATTAATACCAGTTTATCCTAATAACATTGCCTGGTGTTACGCCATGGCATGACATCAGTTGCTTGCTATTCATTGCGACAAACAACATAATTCATTCGCCAGGTACAAAATAAATACGAATCCTGGAATTCCTGCTAATGTCGAATACAACATTCTGTGTACATTGATAGCAATCGAGAACTTACGATGTGTGTTCTATACATGCAACCACATGGACCACAAGTCTCAAAACTCATATGTTAGGATTGTTCCTGTTGAAAATACTGTGTTTCCGCTCCTGTGGCATGTTCGTACAACCTGTTGATTTAGTTCCCTCTTTGTCGTTACACTTCGTTTGCGCCATGTTTACCCCCATTGCCGCCATTTAAAACTCATCGCAACCATTGGTCTGTACATGGTTACTTATATCCCCATGGAGCACTTAGTCCATGTTCCATTCAACGTTTGGTATTCTTTCATGCAACTACTGATAACATTATTATATTCCATCCCCATTTTGGATCGAGTTGCAACTAACGAGGTGTTGGTCCCAGGTAGGACGTCATCCTCTACAAGTCCTGTTCGACCGTATTTCGCGGTCCAATTCTTGCTGAATTTCTCATTTCACTTGGGAAATCCCTTGTGCATTTTCTCTCACTTCTGACATGTACACTTTCGGATCAAGCAAGTCTTATTTATTTGACAAAACGATGAGCTGCTAGCTCTACAGCTATTAGTATTCAAAATCAATCGCCTTGCAATACACTTTTCTTCGGAGTTATCAATGATGGAGAGCGTGTTCATATGAACTTTACTTTTCTTGACATGAGGTTTCACCTCTCGACGTTGGCAGCAGATGTTCTGAAATACTCTCTATATAACCTCGGCCTCGTGCGTTATCGGCACAACCAGCAAAATAAATGGCATTCGTAGATTTACTTTATTGCATACATGCATTAAAATATTGTTTTAATATTTCTCAATACTTTCTTTATAAATATGGAAATTCATTGTCTCAAAATCTTTATTAAATATACATGGATTCAAAGAAAATTGATCCATAATATACGACAAGATATAGCATTTTTACCCTGGGAAATGTTCTTGTATATACACCATATCTTTCATTTTATATTATACTTTTCAACAGCATTTTTTTTAAGATTAGTGAATCAAAGTGTCGAATTCATCAATAACCGCATAATCTTCAGCATATAAAATGGAACATTACTAGACTTGGATGGCAAATATACAAAATATAATTCAGAAATAAAAAATAAAATAATTATATAAAGAAAAATCGCTTTCTGTCAAGGCTAGTTATACTTCAATAACATAAACTAAAGTGTAACAGTTTCGGAAGTATGCCAGCTCTTCTTCAGACTGTACTCTAAAACTGAACATAGGAAGTCACCTAAGTACAAAAAGAAAAGAGATCACCTTTAACTTTCCACCAATCAGGGATCAGTACTAATTCAAAAGAAACTTTTCTTCCCCTAGCGGTCCCTCCTCACCGACAAGCGCACATGCCATTCATCAGCCAAATTTGATGAGCCACAATATATAACTAACTAACTCTATGGCTTATGGAACTCACAAGTTCATCGCCGCAGTAACAAACGTTCGCCATTGGATTCTATCCTGGGCAGTATCAAGCCAGTTTTCATCACGAACACCTACTTGTCCTCCCAACGACGTCTAGGTCTTCCCAATGGCCTCTTTCCATCGGGCCTTCCAACCAGGATAGAATATAATCTTCGTTTTTCCCCCATCCAAGCTACATGCCCTGCCCACCTTAGTCGTCTCGATTTCATTATTTTTACAACATCTGGTGAATCGTACAGTCCGTGGAGTTCTTCATTATGCAGTCTCCTCCACTCTCCAGTCATCTCGTCCCGTTTCGGCCCATATATCTTTCTTAAAACCTTATTTTCAAATACACGTAATTTATGTTCATCTGCTATTGTCGTACTCCAACTTTCGCAACCGTAAAGTATTACAGGTAGAATAACCGTTCTGTATATTTTTAATTTCAATTTCCTTGATATTAATCGCGATGTTAGAAGTTTTTGGACTGAGTAGAAACATGCGTTCCCGATACTAAGCGACTTTTTATTTCTTCCGTGACCTAATTTTTGCTTGTTACGTATGCTCCCAAGTATTTAAATTTGTTTACTTTCTCTATGACCTCATCCCTAATTCTTATGTTTTTAATTCCTTCATTCCCTGTGCTTCGGCTTGTTATCATGTATTTTGTTTTATCTATGTTCACCTGTAGACCTATCTCATCGCACGCTTCTACTAAGAAATCAGTGTTGCTTTGTAGTGCATCTATATCGTCCCCTATTAAATCTACATCATCCGCGTATAGAAACAGTTTAATCAAACCATTCAATGATAGTCCCTTTTTGTCCCCTTTAATTTTTAAAATCGCATATTCCAACGCGAAGTTAAACAGTATTGGTGACAAAGCATCGCCTTGTTTCAATCCGTTGCGAATCTTGAAACTATCTGACATATTATTACCTATCCGTACTCTGCTTATGGGGTCGCTGAGACACATCCTCACTAGTTGGACCATTTTTTTTGGAATTCCAAATCGTATCAGGATACTGTATAACTTTTCCCTATTGATAGAATCATATGCTTTCTTAAAATCAATGAATAGATGGTGAACCGTCCCATTGTATTCCCATTTCTTCTCCAAAATTCAATATACATATATATATATAAACTATCGGAACCTCATTCGTATAATTGTTTCGCACGATAAGAAGGCACTCGCTATACCGACTTAAACAAAAAGAACTAAAAGAAAACAATAGTTGGTTCATAAAGTTCGTAATCTTCTCACAAATTGAAAAATACGAGACATAAATAAGTAAATAATAATTACACTAAAATAGCAATTATATCAATATAAGTAAATAAAAGTTGTAAATATAAATAAATAAGTAATAAATCAATAAAAACAACTATAAAATTTGCCGGTTAGCGTCCTCATATCCTTCTCTTCTTCCCTTCCTTTTCTCTTTTTCAAAATGTACCCCTAAGCTTCATTAATACTATATCCAATGTTCCACTTCACAGCCTTTTCAGCCAGTTCTCTTATCCTTTTCGCTTCTTTCCATTTTCTAGCTAATTGCCTATATCCATGTTCTTCTACTACTAATGTAGGCAAAAAGATAAAAGTGATGGCCGGGAAGGTTATGAAAAGGAACAGTGGATATAGAATTAGTGAGGAGTGGGAGAACATTTTGAAAAAGGAAGAAATGAGGAGGAAATACTTAGAGGATATGGGGACGCGAACCGGCAATTTTTATAGTAGTTTCTATTTATTTATTTACTTGTTTATTTATATTTATAACTTTTACTTGTTTATTTTGATATATTTATTTAAGTTTATTTATTAATTACTTATGTATTTTTGGTATTTTGAATTTCTTAGAAGGTTACGAACTTTATACACCGATTTATTGTTTTTTCAGATATCATATACAAGTTGTTTTTGATCTCGTTATGAACAGGGAAATTGCAGGTCCACTCCCCCGCGGGAGGACACTTCTAGGGAAGAAAAACTAACAATTAATTAAAACTGACCTCTTATTAGTCGAAAGTAAATAGCGATCTCCTTTCTTTCTTGTTTAAGTAATTTTCTGTGTTCAGTTGTAGAGTGCATTGTCATGAAAAAGGTGGTATACTTCCGAAGCTGTTACACCATACATTATTTCTGTTATTAAAGTATTTTCAGCGATGTTAGAAAGCTATTTGTTTCATTCAAGATGAATACAATGCCTTATTTGTCGCAAAATATATTATATAAAACACCATCTCGGAGAAAATTTATGTTCAGAACATTGATGTGCCTTTCATCTGGATCATAGCTTCACAATATATTAATGTTTCAACTTAATCAGCTTCAAGCTGAAGATAAACAGTCATTAATTTATCAACGATCGTTTTCTACTTCGACTTTCATGTGACGCCAATTTTATCAACATCCACCTACGATCTTGGAGTAATATTAACAGGATACCCACAGCTGACTTAACCTGAACATTAATTGGGCTACGCCTGGTGTTGGTTCCCCGAGTTTTCTACTCAAGTAACGACTAGGATTACCAACCGTCCGGTTTTTGTCGGACATGTTCGGCTTTCTAGCCATTTTAGTAATGTCAGGTCAGCATTTGTCTTTTTCTTGAAATAAACCGGCATTTTAAAAATAAAGTTACCAAGACAATATTACACCTAAATCTGCACTTACTGTGTTATTTACGTAAACTCTATGGTCACGGTCGCTAATTTGTCACATTTATTAACTACTAGGGTGCGTGGTTGGTAGTACTGTTGATATATCGCACTTGACTATTATTGTCTCCATTTGCGAAATTGCAAAAAGTACAAAAAATGGTAAGAACTACTAGCACAACAGCAAGTAATATTTTTGTCTTTAACCTCCCCAAAATTTTCACCACTAGATAAAAAGTTACATAATGAACGTGATTGTGCCAAGAAAACATTTTCATTGCTGGAAGCTCGTTACGTCTGGCATTTTGTAAAATGTCTGGCTATTTTCGGAGTTTGGTCCTGCATTTGACAGTTTTCAGTTGATAGCCCTAGTAACGACAAGACTAGACAAATAAAAGTTTGGTCATAAGATTGTAATCTGTTTGATGCGAACTTAACGTAGTTTGATACAATTTAGTTCTCTCTCGAGTATCCCTCACTTCACCATCTAAGTTAACTAGTACATTCCATACCTTAGTTTTTATAATTTGAGGATCAGTAAACTTGACAGAACTTTATTACATTTATATTTGTCTTCATAGACGTATTTAACAAATATTATCATAACTTCATGAAATATAAATCAGTGTTAATTCAGTTTAACACTACATATCTAGGTACATTAGTTATGGCAATGAAATCTGTTTTCCGGATTTGTAAACCCAAACATAAACATTAGCAAACTGGTACAGCATTCTACCATATAGTAGATTCATAACCTAATGAAACTTACCTAACTTAACTTTCAGTTCGATTCTGTCCACTACAGGATATAAGGTTAAGTACAAGTAAAATATTGAGGCTTGATTCTACTGTTATAAAAGACAGGAAAATTTGAATATTATGGGGCTCATTCGGAAAAACATAACGAAGTTCACGGAATGCACGATCTTAACAATGGAAGTTTATTTCATAAATTCGTTTCCTTGGTCATTTCCGAGCACTCCAAACCGTTGTCATGGTAACGATATACACCGAGTCGCGTGCATATCAAAGGACTAAACGAAAATAGACGGCGTGGGTAGTGATGTGTGATGGAAAATTATCCACTATATTTTACCGAAAAATTTTCCATTCTAAACAAATATCACACTTTCAAATATAAACACCACATTAAGCTCTAAAATTGACTCAATTCATTTATAGCAACATTTAAATAACAGCAAATTATAACATTCCACTAACAACTTATCATAACAGGCAGGGCCGCCCACAGGGGGATGTATGTCGCAAGTTGCGCCACTGAGAAAACATTTGGTTGGGAATAAAAAAAAATGTGGGGAGATTCTACGCTACTGACGAACTATCAATTTTACTGTCGTCTGTCGGTATAGCATTAAAACGTTATCTTGAGATGCTAATTTTAAAAAAATTCTCGGGGTTGAACCCCCGTACCCGTTCCTTGGATATTCGATGAATGAAGTACAGTGCAAGTATCTGTATGAAAGGAAAGGTTGTTTGGTTTTAAGGGAGATTTGTACCATCAACCTGGGAGGGGAGGGGGGGAGAGTGGAATCTAGTTTAGTGTTGAACTGGCGATTTTAATGTCAAAGTAGCATTGAAACCCATTTGTGAGCATCTAATTTTCAAAAATTTCCCGGGGTCTCCCCGCTTGGGTACTTTATGAATTAAATGCCGGGTAAGTAGCTGTATGGAAGGAAAGGTTTGTTGTTTTTTCTTGGGGGGGGGGGCGGAGCTAAACTTAAAATATTTTATTTGGATATCCCTAGTGTTTACTGATTTCATAGGTACATAATAGCTATAAGGTGTGCTGTGCTAAGGTATCGTAATAGTTACTGTAGTCATTCGACAGTCCTTGAAATACCCAGGATCGAGCTGTGTGATTTTAAGAGAACAGTATTTAATTTATTTTCCCGTATTTTCTTAATTTAAAATTTTGAAGACTGAAGTTATTCTAAAATAATATGAACTTTAGCAATTCTCATTTTTAATACAATTTAACATTATTTATAAACATGTTTTCGTTCAAAATAAATTTTCACAGCCTTAAGCTGTTCTATCTTGTAGTATTGTACTAAAATAAAAAAAACGGTCCCCTTAATAAGCACAATACTTTGATTAAGATTTTAGAGTCTGATTAGAATTAAAACACAATTTTGAGAAATTCATTTTCAAAAATTTTCCGCAGCAGGTCCTGGAACCTGTTCACCTGTGAGGTATTCCATGCCTCCAAAATCCGCCGGTTGGACATTGTATCAAATTTAACTTATGGGTAGTAGTATTAAGGGGGAAAAAGATTATTGGTTTTGGGGGGAATTCGCCATCAGCTTTGGGGGTGATGGGCACCCCTGATAACAGGAACCACTAAGTTGCTGCAAAGCTGGTGTGTTATCCACTGCGCCACACGGGGCCTCAAATATTTCCTACTTGGTAATGAAAAATGTACATTGTGTTTCTGTGTGTACCAAATGCATGCAAAATAAATGCGTCTTAGTTCTTATTTAATAAAAAAAACTGCCTTAAAATTCCTTACATAAAAGATTTCAATAGAAAATAAAAAGTTCTGCACTGTCTTTATTGTATTGAACAGCCATAAATCTTAAGTTCCTTACAGTCGAAACTATATGAATGAGATTAAAATGTCCGATCCGATCCTATTCCGATTGTAACAATGCAGTTTGATAAGTTTAAAAACATCCTTTGTGCTTTGGATTTTTGCGCAGTTCTGTGTATTATTTTCATTTTCTTACTGCACTATTGATACAGAACGAAGTGAGCTCTTATCGTGTATAGACTTAATTTAGTGGGTTTTCTTCAGATCCCAGTTTGAGCGATTAATGAAAATAGCTTTGAACTATTTTCTTTATTCTGCATTGTACTATTTTACAAATTTGAGAATGACTAATTATAAGAAGACCGGTGTGGGGAAACACTTCAAAGAAATTCGTGACATTTTTGGATAAGTATTTATATTATGGGCAAACACATGCAAAAACAACGCTACAAGAATTAAAAAAAAAAACATATGACAAAAGTGCAAGAACTGTCCTGCCAAAACGCGGTGCTCTTTTTCGAAATGGAGAAAGTAGTAAGTGTTCCACAGGCTAAAGTTAAAACATTAAGTGCTTCTAATACAGGTTCTATAGCCAGTGTCAGTGGTGATGACTCATTCTCAACAGACACAGATGTTACATTGATGAAGTGTCTTTAGGCTCTCCGTTGAGATTTTCCATATAAAGCAATCAATTTTATCTACATTTGTGGACAAAATAACTATTGAAGAAAAGGCAAAAGCTTGATGAATCATTGTCACGCGCAGTATAAACTAGTGGTGTTCTTCTTTCTGTAACAGAAAACCCTTACTGGATACAACGTTACAAACTTATTCGTCCATGTTATGAAATGCCATCGCGCTACAGGCACTCCGCTTCCACTCCGCTTTTAGAAAAGGAATATCAACGAATTAAACATAAAGTAGCCGAAAAACTTGATAGTTTTGAGTCTCTCACTTTGATGTCAGATGGTTGGACAGATATTTGTGGTAATCCATTCATTAATGTGATATTTGTAACTCCGCAACCAGTGTTTTTGAATGCCATAGAAACGAAAGATTGTAGTCGCACAGGGAATATACTGCTGAAATATTAAGTGCAGAAATAGAAAAGGTTTGTGCTTCTAAGGTACAAGCATAGTAACGGACAATGCCGCAAATATGAAAAAAGCTTGGCAGATTTTGAAAGAAAACAATTCTCATTTGTTGACATTCGGCTGCCTTGCTCATGGCTTAATCTAATTGAAAAGGATATTGCTAATATAAATTCAGTTAAGAATGTCATTGAAGACTGTAAAGCAAATGCATTTTTTTTTTTCAAATCACCAAGTTCCAAGACAAATTCTTAAGTTGGTTCAAAGGGAAAATTATTCGAAAGAAGTATCCTTATCTTTACCTGCTGAAACCAGATGAGGATCTGTACTCATACGAGATAGCTCGTTAAGAACGAAGAGCAGCATTCAGTCCGCACGTATTCACGAAACAGTTTCTCAAATTCTTCCAGTAGGACTGAGAAACAAAATATTAGATAATAATTGTTGGACACGCATTCAACAGGTATATGACATCTTTCAGCATCTCTTTATGGCTATACAAGTACTAGAAGGCGATACTCCTAAATTGTCAGAAGTACATGGCATTTTGATCAATCTGGAGGACAAAGAAAAATCTAGACATTCTTCTTTCCTAAAGGAGGGAGCCGATGCCACTGCTTTACGTAAAATAAGAGGAAAAATTGAGTTTTGCTTAAACCTTATTCAGTTAGCGGTAAATCTCTTGGATCCAGTTCGGCGTGGAGAGCACTTATCAGAAGAGGAAATGTTAGATGCAGTGGAAGTGATTATCGAGATCACCAAAAACATTCCCACCTGAATGAAGTATCCGTTATGACCGATATCGCAGAGTACAGGAACAACGATAAATTGTGGAGTCGAGATTTAATTTGGATAACAACTCAAAACATGCTTCCAATAACAATAACATAGTTATTGCAATTCAAGAAACCTGTCTACTGTTGCTATTAGAATCTTAAGTATTCCTGCAACTGTTTCCTCATGTAACCGAAATTGGAAGACCTTCAGTTTAGTAAAAGCAAAGAAGAGAAACAGGCAAACCAATGGCAGTACATTGAAGTTACATTCAAAAAATTATAATCGGCCACTTCTCATGGATACAACAGCACCCTCAACTTCAACTTTCGACTTGGAGAAGAGAAAGGCATCAAGCGGAATCAAGGAGACTGCTTCAACATCTTTACAGACATGGCGTGAAGGTGAAACCAACAAATTTGAGAGTGATGTTGACGTTAATGTTAGTGATAGTGATACTAAGGACTCTATGTACTGAGTCAACTATGTAACGAAGAACTTGAAGGAAGCATATAAACAGACAAAAGTCTACTAACATTCAGTTATCTATACAACTAGTTTTATTGTAGTGATACAAGTAGTTTTACGGATTGTAGTTATTCCGTGATATTTAAAACAGTTTATACAGTAATGTAGTCAGAACATACGTTGTATTGAAAATAAGAGAATAAAATAATGGCTGAGCAAAGCACTACAATTTATTTTTAAAAAATAAAATTTTTGTAAACGTTTTCGCCGACTACCAAAACACTCGGCTTCCTCAGACACACTAAATCATATACACAACACAACCTTCAGT